>AXCO02001790.1:0-36741 GCA_000473525.2 Anopheles melas | reverse complement strand
CATCTATGCTTGAAACAAAATATTCACACATTGGAAGACATGGAAGACATGCACTGTGATGCAGAAGTTGATTGTGACGTTCCATCCATGAATGTGAATGAGTATCCCTCTACATGCTGTATTCGAAACAACGACAGGACGCTTATGACTGATAGAGATGGCTGTCTCTTTAAAGATTATGTAATCGAAACTCTTCTTTCTTGTGCAGTATCGGTAGGAAACATCAAGGTACTCAAATACATTGTTCGAAAAACCAACACAATCGTCTGTAACGAGCATATTCGGAACATTATGCGATTGTTACCGGAAGATGATCATGTTTGTCATAAGAAATCGATGACTGCATTCAAATATCTCCTGGATCAAACATCCGATCTAAACAGTATCGACGATGAAGGGAGAAATCTTCTTCACTTTACCGTTGAAAAAGGATGCTTTTTTATGTTGCCATGCTTGATTGCCAAAGGATTTGATCCGTCAGTTGCAAATTCAGCAAACGGATGGAATGCATTTCATTACGCTGCCTTCAATAGGAACTTTGGAACGGATGAATGGAGAATCTATAGATTCATTTATATTCTGAAAACATTGGGAATGGAATTCTTTGATTATTTCATAAGAATGTTTGATCCAGACGTGTTTGGATGCCTCGCTGTGACTGTTTCTCCGAATCAACACAGACAATATAAGAATATTCTGAACAAACGACAGGTGTGTTTGATGGCAATGTTTGCTTTGTTTGATAAACCAACGAGAGATAACCTTTTATCGCCCGCTGAACTAGGGGATGTTGAGCAATGCTTACATGACATTCATAAGGCTTCAGAGCTCACGGGAATAATACAAGGAGTGCGAGATGGTATTCCTCAGTTTTGCGAAGATTTTGTTGGGGAGTACTTTGCAGCTTGTTGGCTGTTAGATCACAAGGATCGATTCAAGAAAGTACCCTTTTTCCGGTCGACATCATACTGGACGAATGAATTTCTTGACATGCGAGACTTTTACGATATAATGGTTTTACGGGAAAGTCAGGAATGTGAACTACACATGGCTATACTCGATCAATCTGAACAACAGGTAGGTGATATACTTTCCAACAATCCTACTGCCGTCAATCAGAAAGATGCAGTAGGACGTTTACCATTACATTTGGCTGCTGTGAAGAAAAGAGTAGATGTCATCGACCAGTTGTTGGAAAAGATGTCTGCAGATTCAATCAATGTAAAAGATGAACTGTTCGGTTGGAGTGCCTTAGATTACAGTTTTGCTACAGAAAATATTATTCTTTTCAAGAAATTGATTCAATGTAATGCTACAGTAGACAAGAATGTTTTAAGACAACAAATAGATTCTAAAAATTTGAAAATGATGTTACATGTATCAAACCTATATGGAAAGTGCTTACTAGAATGTGCGTCTACCGAACAAATTGGAAAAGAGCTTCTCAAAGAAATGGGAGAAAAAATGCTGAAAGAAAGACAGTTTGACATCTTCCTTCCTCTAAATGAATTGGACTCCTTTTCCATCATAGAGTATTGTGCAAAAGAACGCATGTTTGAATTATTTAAGCAACTGGCATCTCCCAAACAAATTCCGGCTGAAAAAGTGGATAAATTGCGGCGCATTGCAATTGAACACAAAGCGCACGATATTGTTGAGTTTCTTTCAACATTCGACACAGCTACACATCAAAACTGACCAGAAAAAATGTTTTTACGCAGGGCAAATGTACCAGTATTCGGCAGGTTAGTGCAGCAGTTTCACTAAAACAGCGCGTACACCTACAATGTTTATTATTTTTCTTGAAAGTGACATTATTAAGGACGATGAACAATCGTATTATGTTGTGCTATTTTTTATCTGCCGTTACAAATGCATTTTCTAGCGATATTCATAAAAATGCAAACACTGTTTTTGTTCCTATTTTCGGCAGTTTGGTCCTATTTTTGGCAGGCTGTGCTCCTATTTTCGGCAACGCGAATACGGATCGCTAAATGTTTTAATTAATGCCAATAGGTGGACAAAAATGTTTAACACAGTTTTACACTTTCTTTTCCCTAAGATTAGTGTTAAAAAGTGCTTAAATTATTAATTTTATGTTGCCCAATTTGGGCATTTTGCTGGCGACTTTTACAGTCACTTTGGTCTAAGTTACAATCAAAGTAGGCATTGGAGAAATGAGACTGCCTGACGGCTATAGAGTACGGCTCCGACTGGCTTACAAATTATTATTTTTCTTTCAAGTTATTGGATAATTTGCAGTGAAATTGGTGATATTTGATACAAGAAATGTGGCTTTATGTGTCGACATACGCATTGTAGTGTTCTGCTCATGTTTTAAATGAATATTCAACGAAATCAAAACTGTGTTTTTGTTTCAAGTTTCGGCAGGAGCCCAAAGCATTGATCTGTCAAAAATCAACATTCATCGTGTACTTATTTTCGGCAGCATTTAAAGTGAATAATTACTTGTTTTAAGTGATTTTAATATTCCAAGCAGGCTAGTTTAAAATCTGCAACCATAGAATCTTTCATAAAAACCACACTTTCATTGTTAAGTGCTCTGGTTCTCTCAATAATGAAACCTGCCGAACTATTGGCTGACAGCAAATCTGCCGAAATATGTTGAATGGTGTTTTTGCGTTATTACACGTTTTTAGTTACCCTTCCGAAAACAAGTACACTGCCGAATACTGGTACAGTTACCCCAGTTGTTTTCGATGTACATCAAATTGAAAAAGAAAGGAAATGAAATATTTAACCTAACGTATAACGTATAAGGAATGAATTTGACCATAAAAACAGTACAATATTGAGCACAAATTCAGTCAAACTGATCAATACAAAGAGGAAATATATGTTGTCGTATCTGTTTTGTTATGGATTTTTTAATAATACTTAAAAGTCCCTGCTCCAGATGATATCTTAACGCGATTATGCTACATCGGAAGGATAAATCAAGGCGTAGAAGTTAATTGTTAAAACAAATTTAACAAAATCATTACCAACTCATAGTGGTCATAGAATCATAGTGGTAATTGTGAGATGTTTATCGAAGAGTATATCTATGATGAAAAGTCGATATCTGTTTTGAAATATCTGCTGGGTTATAATGGTTATATCTGCATGGTATCCTTCTTGATTGCAAAAAGATTTAAAACAATTGATTGAGTTTATTGGTTTTTTTCACAAACCTTCCCGAAGCCCTCCGAATCATATTTTATAGTAATTTGAAGTTTGTTTTTCTGTCTCAACTAGTATGTTGGCATATTCGATTCTACATTGATGCAAATTCTATTCTTATTTATGGCTTGAAATTTCTGGCCTTACGATAAATAATAGTTGTAGTTTACAGAGACTGCTCGCTCAATTCATGTTTTACCTTTTAAAATTATTTATTATGTTCATTTTTACTTGTCCTTCAACGGATTTTTTTATGCTTTTTGATCAATAATTTCATAGTAAAAGATCAAATTTTTTTTTCTATCTAGACGAGGTACAAACATTACAGATTTCTTCATCTTTACTTTTACATTCGAAAAAGGTATTTAAGAATCCTACGACTAGCATTAGCATGTAATCGTTACACAGGGAGTTATAGAGACCAGACGGTAAGAGAGATCATAAATGGCATTTAAACATCATAGCATAAATACGTACTTTAAGATGAATAAGACTCAAACTCTTAAGCAACTTGTTTCAAACGTAAACTATCAACGAATAGAATATTTTACGAAAATTAAACAAATCATTCATTCATTTTTGTACTTTGACGTTCGTGCTATTACCTATGAAATACAATTGAAATTTTTGAGTCTAATAGTTTGGTATGCGCTAGATTAGGTGTAGGATAAGTTAAGTTAATAAATTTAGCTTAAAAGATTATCACTGTTGCATTTTAATTAATGTTGTAATTTATGAAGAAAGAAATAAAATAAACTTGGAATGAGGGATCAAAAATCTTGTAAATAAACTCAAAACAAGATGCTCTTAATACTTTATTTTGGTATTGCACACGTACAAATTCCGTAAGTATAACGACGATGATAGGTTATTTATCCATGCCTATAAATGCCAAAAGCCTATTTAAAATTATGTCTGCACAATGTGATGAAAAGGTGATCGAATGGTGGAAGGGCACAATCTTCTGAAGGACCGAGAGTTGCAAATCCTCACGCACCACCGACTTCAAACTGGCAGACTATTCCATAGAACATCATAATCTATCAAACATCATTCAGCAGACGTACTTTTCTGAAAAGTATGAAAGAGGCGCTCTATGGAGCTTGCTGTCGTAATAGTTGGAATCTCATAGGTTGTTAGGTAAGCTGACGAATTCTTCTGTCTGCTTTTCAATATCGTCTTGAAAGGTGTCATGTAAAACGCGGGATTAAACAACAACATCCGTGGCACGATATTCTACCGCTTTGTCAAATAACCGACAAGACGAGCAATGAAATGGACTGACGATCAATGCAACGGCTGAACTGCCCAACAGAAATAATCCACAACATAATCTCATAAATGTGATAGCACAACACTCTACAACACAGTTTATGGTGTGTGTGATGGTGGCAAACATCAGGAACAATTGCAGGTTCTGTTGGTGTCATTTAAGTATTATAATTATATTCATTTCCTATTTTCTGGCTACAGATCTTCTAAAAATTAGCTGAGATGCAATTAAAGAGCACACATTTCACGCTGTGTCACAGCCTTACAGCTTTGACGACTTAAATACTGAATATTACAATTAGATTGTTACTTACCACGAAAGAATGAACTCTAGCATTTTGAAAAGCTCAGGAATACCTTCACAAATAAACACACAAATTACAGGGCTTTCAACAACAGTATTATATTTTGTCCGTTTGCTTATCCATTAAGTAATAATCATAATAGTAAAATACAATATATCCAAATACATGTACGCGCTATTCCATTGGTTGTTGTTTTTGGGCTCATTGGCTTACTTTTCTTTTTCTGCTTTCTTGTGTTCGCAACGATTATTTTCGTCTGAAACACTTTAGCTTAAGAGTTTTGTTAATTATTAGTTCAGCATACTTGTTTCTATTTCGTTCCAACTATATAAGCAGTTTTTCGATCAACTGAGCTGTGTGTGAAATTATTTGAATTTAACCCAATCAACAAAATGAAAGAGATAAAACAAACAATAAAAAAATGTATGCCTACGTTGGAAATGGTTTTGAGTTGTTATAGAACCCTTTCCAACATTATTTAGTTCAATTGATTTTAACACACTGCATAATGCGCAATTTCCTCTGGTAAGGGTTCTCTTTCGTTTACATCTATCATTTATTAAATATTGGCTTGTTAATGATGATAGAGCGTACAGTTTCACGCACACATTCACACGAAATCAAACCACATTATCTTTTTACATGAAAAAAAGGTGACAAAAGTTAAGGGTCGGCCGCAGATTCAGCGAGTAAGCGAAGCGAATGATGGCGGTTGCCTTCTGTTTCTGTGTCAAAGAGCATTCATCTAGGCGTTGCTTAGTTTGCTTCGTTTATTACGTGTTAGCATTAGAGTGCTCTTAATTTTAGTTTGGCTTGGGCTTGAATGGAACGCGGAAGCAGAAGCTAGATTTGTTGGTTCGTGTTGTTGTTTCTGCTTAATGTTCTTAAGTTTTATGTTAGTGAGTTAGTCACACGAGGCTCATTCGCTTGTTTTTTCTCGTTAAGGGTTTAAAGACACAGGGTTTCTAGTTTTAAAGGGTTTAAATAGATGAGAAAGTCACACAATGGTGCTTTTAGGTCAGGAAGGGGACCAAATAGTTTTAAGTTTTGTTTTGTCAGTTGAATGATTTGTTTCAAAAGCTTGTTTGTAATGATTTCTTCTAGTTTTGATATTATTGTCCAGCTTGTGTGATTTGATTTGTTGTTCTGTCGGTTCGATCTTCAACTTATAATATTTGTTTTGATAGCTTTTAAATGTTTAAAAAGCTTTCTAAAGGAAAAGATTTTGAACTCTGTTCTTAATACGACTTATGTCAAATGGAATATACGAGTCCAAAGTTTTTTTTTCTTCTGTTAAGGAACAATGTGTATCTCATGTCATTACTATTAAATTGCCTCGTCTGAAACGGTTCCCTCACATCATCATAGAATTCTTTCTTTCCAGTGAAAACGTCCATTTGTGGTGATGTAGCGAAGGCGTACAAGGCGTATTTGGTGTGGCTCCTTGTCGAACCCTACTGCAACTACCTTCCTCGCCGACTGACGCTGGCTGCTGCACTGTTCCCATCCATACCATTGCTGCACGTCGAAAGCACGCCGGGCACGTTGTGTGTTGTTGGTTGCTTGTTGTGTAGTTACCACTTTACCGACTGGGCGACTGAACCGCGAGACGCCATGCCATGACTCGGTGCGGCAGTTGTCCACCCCGTACACCACCACGCAGGTGCAATGAGATGTATTACAATATTCTTCTCAGGAAATACTTGGCTGCTTGGAAAGAGTAAGCTGAACGAAGAGGTTTCCCTCTCGAGAGGATATTGGGGACTCTGTATGAAAGAGGAACTTACTTAGGTCGCCGTGCGGGAAGTGTTGTTGGAATAGCATGGCAAGTGATCGCGTTTAGAGAAGTGTGTTTATGTTTGTTTTGAATGCGAGAGAATAATGAGGTGTTGTGCAAAATCGGGAATGGAGGGCAGAGGAAACAAAATTAAACCAAACGCATCCTTAAACGACGCTACTCTATACATGCGAATGTTCCAATGTATGAGCTCGATCGTGCGTCTCACAACGTATTCAGTAGCGCAAAAGCTAATAGACGAGATATTGCAATGAGACATAAAACGAAAAGTCTCTTCACAGAGACTTCAAACAGGAGCCGATTCTTAAGCACTGTAGAGAGGTCTAAAGAGAATAGTGTGCGCAGTGCGGGTAAATAAGAGGATTGTCTGAAATCAATGTATACATTCAGAATCGTGTCAAATAGGATCGTTCCAGTAATTTTGTAGCATATTGTTTCTGTTTATTATGCAATCATCAAGATCTTTGGTGTCTGCTTCTTTAATCCTCAAAAAGCAAGGAAGTCTGTTTGAGGCTGATTATCTCATCTTTTGATGTATTCAAGGTGTGTAGATATCTTTAGTCGTTGGATGTCTTAGAACGACTTATCTTGGATACAGTATTTCCCCGAGTTACGCGAATAATGCGTTCCGGAGACGCATCTCAGATTTCCGCGTATGTGAAATACGTTTTTCAGTAAAAATTTTATTGATAAATGGTTACTTTTGATCGCATGTAGTGCTTTCATGCACTAAATTACACATATAATACAAATTTAATACGAATCCTATTAAATATTAGGGGTGGTTCCGTGGTATAGTCAGCAACTCTAACGACTCAATAACATGCCTGTCGTGGAGTCATAGGTCCAAGCCAATAATAGACCATGGCATGTCGTCGAGGGACGTTACGCTACATAGAAGAAGAAGATAGATGATTAGATTTATTTCTATGGTTTTAGCGATTTCAAACATTTAACAATAGTTCAAATTATATTGCATTTGACAATAGTTGGCGAAAATTGTACTGATTTTACATATGAACTGTCAAAATCAAAAATTTGCGTAACTCAAATTCATGTAACTCGAATGTCGTGTAACTCGGGGAAAGACTGTATTTCAATGTCTAAAGTTAACATTGAAAGAGTTTTTATGAGAGAGAAACTCGAACTTAATACAACGACTCTTGGTGTCCTTTTAATGTCTTACGTTTTGTAAGGGCATTTTTAAACTTTTTTTGTTTTAAACAAGGTTCTGAGGCGTGAACAATGACATAGCTCTTAGGTATCTTGCCTAATTGACAGGCTGTAATGTGGATATCAAGAATCAAAAAGAGTAAAGTGAGACTATGTATTTTAGAGATTTTTAAACCTTGATTTCTTCGTTAGACGTAGATTTCAGAATGTTGGATAAAAGGACCCATCGCCTTATGACTATGGATTCTGTGAACAAGCAGATGAGGACAAGTTTGAGATATTAACAAAGAGCAAAGATAGTTGAAGTCATTGGAAACCCCATCATACCCATATATACCCATCATACAATTGACCAATGTGATAGGAAAGTCGCTACTATAACAAAAGCTTATCCAGCAATACTGAAACGTTAAAACGTGCCAGTGTTTCACGCTCTTTTGGGAGATTCTTAAACGAGACTGACAGAGATAGCTTAGCTGTCCATGTATACCAAAAACGAGTCAACTAACATACCGAACCACTCGCATCTATTGAAGAAGTATAAATAAATTAAAATTGAATATATTGAAGACTCCATTGCAAAAAAAAAATCAATTTTGAATAAATTGGTTCGCTGTTGCTCGCTCAAAGAATACCAAAGAAGGTGGACAATGCCACTCTGGTAGAGATTTTTACACTCTTTGCTTCCAACTTCCATTCACCTAATCATACTAGAACACACATAGATGAATATTTTGGAAATTGATCCCAAAACTGATTTGTTTTCACTCTTCACAACTGTCCAATTTAGACTATTTCTGTGTACTTTTTACTATTATTTAGTAACTTTTTTTAGCAACTAGGGTATTAACTTACAAAGGGCTCCAATAGAGACAGAACAAACGACAAGAGACAAGTACGATTAGAAAGAAAAAAAAGCAAAGCCAAAACAGACTTTGCAGCTTAGATGGCTCACTTAAGCGGAAGAAGAAAATGGGAAATTATTGTTTTAGATTTAGTTGGAGTTTTTGTTGGAGTTAAGAACAATTAGTGTACTAAAGTAGTATTTGGAGGGCAATATTCATTTAAGCTACAGAAGTTCATGTCAATATCCTAATGCTCCTGCTACAGGTATAAAAGTCGTACGTGGTGTGTTATTATTTGGCGTTTAGTAAAGAGAGGAAGATTACTATGTACTAATACTATTCACTTTTGGTATTTTGTTCTACTATCTAAAGGGGCGTTTTGGGGATTTATTCTAGCTGTTTGACGCAGCAGGAGCTTACTCATGTAGCATCATTTGCATACTCTACCGTTGTGTAAACAAAGCCCAACAAACATAATACGCACTAACCATAGCATATTGCAATCCTGGAAGTGTTCGTTATAAACCAAACGCCTCCTATTGCTTTCCCACGAACGAGGAGCACTGTAGAGGACTAAACTGGATATTGGTAACGACAACTTCTCATCCAAGAGGCTGCACGAATCTACCAGCTCACTCCTCTTGGACATACTAAGGATATGTTTGTGTGTCTGCGTCTCTCTGTGTACACCAACGTATACTAAGAGATGTACTAAAAAGTGTACTAAAATTGAATATTCAACCATGCGTGCGCCCTCGGCAGCACTCTTACCTGTTTGTGTTAATGAGTAACGAAATAAAAACACTTTACTCACACATTCTTCCCCACCCTGGAGAGAACATTCCCACACCCTCCTGCATTAAAGCTTGCTGGTAAGATCGTCCCCCAGATCCGCCCCGACGTCCACCGTCACGACCCGATCGTCCCCGTTTTCCGACACCGGAAACTGGACCCGCTCCGTGTCGCCGTAGTTCGGCATGACGATGCAGACGAATGACCGCCCGGTAGCGGTGTCCCGGGGGTGCAGCGTCACCGGCAGGAACCGATCGGTGCTGCCCTCCACAAAGGTGGCCAGCCGCTGGTACACCTCCGGGTAGTGTTTGCGCAGATTGACGCCCCGCTGGCGCAGGACCGTCTGCACGTTCAGCGACACCTGCTCCCGGGCCCGCTGCGTCGTCTTGGACAGGATGTTGAACGACAGCACGAGCACATCACCGACCGTATCGGGGCGCGGGCCCGGCCGCTCCCCAGCCCCCGGTCCGCTCGCGATCTCGCTCACGACCGTGCGGCACAGCTTCAGCTTCGCGCACCGCGACACCAGCTGCCGCTCCCACTTGACGGGGGCTGTCGCGCTGCCGGGCGCCTCCGACACCACGCAGATCGCGACGTAGAGCAGCATCTTCGAGTCGGGCTTGTACTCGGTGCTGAGCTTCAGCAGCTCCGAGTACAGCTCCGGTCCCATCTCGGCCGGCAGCAGGTCCGGCCAGCGCACGTACGACACCTCGCCCAGGCACTGGAAGCCCTGCTTGATGAACGAGTCGGCCCGCTCCGGGCTGCGGAACAGTATTCTAACAACACCTCGCCCCTGCGACAAGTAGCCCCGGCGCGCGAGCACGCTCAGGTGGCGGAGCGTGTCCGCGTCGTCCTTGCACGTGGACAGCACCAGCCGGCACAGGGCGGACACCCGCGAGTGCAGGCAGGCCTTCCGGTGCCGCTCCCAGTGCGCCCGGCGGCACTCGCGCGAGCAGTACAGATGGGAACAGTTGTGGCAGCTCTTGAAGGTTTTGCGGGCCTCGGCGAGGGTGGCGGTGGCGTCGCACCGCGGGTACCGGCACTTGAGGTAGTGCCCGTGGCCGGCCGCCTCCGCCGAGTCGAGCGACACGCGCCGGGCGATCCGTGCGTCCAGTCCGGCCCCGAGCAGATCGCCCTTGGACGCTGGTTGTTGCTGCCCTTGCTGTTGCTGCTGGTGATGGTGGTTGTGCCGGCCGCTCTGGTTGGTACTGCCGCTCGTTGTCGTCGTGGTGGTGGCGGTGCTGCTGATCGCCATCGAGCCACCGCTGTCGTTGCGCTTGCGCGTGCCGGCCGCATCACCTTCGCTTCGGCGGCGCGTCTGCATCGGTTCGATCTGCAGCGTGTGGTTACTGCTGTTGGGCGCTGTTGGCGTGAGACAGGCATTAGCTACACTTGCTGCTCCAATGGGGGTGTAGTTGTGGGGTGTAATGGGGTTGTTTTGGTCGGTGACCGTTCCCCCAAATCCGGCCCGCGTCCAACACACGTCCAACAACATTCAAACATCCATTACATAACAGCAATGCAATTGATGGGGGTAAAGGAGAGGAATAGGACAGGATGAAGAGGGTTTTTGTTTGGGGTGTGAGTATCCAGCAACAAATCGCAAGCATACAGCACGCACATAAAAGGTACAAGGATCGGTAGGAAGGATCAGTTGGGAAGGAACGATGGAAGGCGATTGGACAACGGAGCAAATCGGTCGAATAGCGTCGGAAACAGAGCATGAGAAGGGAGAAATAAAGCAGAGAGCGTACGTGAAAGCGGCAGGTTCAGCAAAACAGTTTTAATGAAAGGCAAAAAAATGTACACATATATATCGATTTGTTGGAAGGTTTGAAATGTTGATGTAAGATGACAAGTGGCAATAAAATGATTTTTTAAGCAAAAGTCTCAAAACTTCGATTGAATGTACACCAGTGGCAGCCTGTTCAATGCAAAATTGTTCTTAAATTATAAAGCACATATTATAAGCTTTCAATTATTTATCAAAGAAAATAAAAGATAAATACAAAACAGAAGCAATTGACTCAGATTGAGAAACTTACTCATACATGCACATTGCATACTTTTAAGCGCAATCGTTTGATGTAATCGTATAAAATACTTTTATCACATAACTGAATATTGTTGGTACTCTTTTTCAAATCGCTTGGGCATGCTTAAGCTTAAATATATATTACAAAAACCCTAGTAAAAAAATGAAAATGATGAATTTCGTTACCGCGTTCAGAAAAAGCTTAACAACTGCCCAAAGTACAGGGGGAAAAACTACTTTCCGCCTAACAGTATGCAATATTTTCACATTTTGCAGTGAGCGATAAAAATGAAAAAATGTTCGTTATTTTAAAACTCTTTTTCGTTGCATTATGCGAGATAGTCTATTAAATGCGCAATCTTTTCACCACAAACAAGCAAATTAGCAATTATTATTGTTGCTTTAATTTCCTTTTGCTTACAATATCTTGCACTTAATGCACACATATCATCTTACATCAGTGGGAGCACTCAAAAGGAAATCTTATTTAAATATTGTGCTAAACAAAAACTTTACCTGAAACTAAGCTAAGCATTCGATTCTACACGTAACTTAATAGAAAAATACAACAATTTCGAGCAAGCAACAAACACGCTACACTACACAACAATCAAACAGCTACAGTAAAAACCAAAATAAGAACAACACAATACAAGAAAATAGTTTTAAAATGGGTCCACAGTTTGAAAGACGGTTTTCGAATCAATTTCAACAAACAAACAAAATAAATAAAAAGAAACCTTAAGCAACAAAAATTTCCCAGTAAAAGGTCAAGCCGAGTGATTGTGTCAGCCGACTTTTTTGACGTAAGAGCTTGCTTGTAGTGTGTGTAAATGTAATGGGCAACGAAAAAGACCGAGCGAAAACACTTACAATAAAAAGGCAGCAACACATCGGAACACAAAACCAAAGAACCAAACAAAACGCAAACAAACGTACTAAGTTGGGCCGGGGGCATTGATCGAAAGGATTCAGTTCGACACAGTATATAGACAGGAGGATCGTTCACTTCAGCTTCGGTTCGACAGCCGTACGGTCACGTATGAGATCTCACACAACGGTTTTGGACATAGCAAAAAAAAGGCATTTGAGCGTGTGTATGGATGTGTGTTATTACAGATTTGCTGCTGCTGGTACGGCCTTGACGCGTTTTGCGGGCGTTCACACGATACGTACTGTTGATGGTTCAGAAGAGACTCTGAGATTCACAGACAGGCGCTGGCTGGCACGTTTGGTGGTTTCGTGGAACAGGACGGCACGACACTGAACGGCAGTGGCAATGGCCATCGATTCCGCCTAGTGCATGCCGCCATCTCGGTAGCCGCGTGTGCTACGGTCATCTTTTCTTCTGCCAACTGCTGCAGGGTCGGAGTCGTCCAGTTTTGGGAGTGGGGATGAAAACGAAAAGGAAAGAAAGGAGGCATACGAGAACACAAAAACGCAACAAACACATGTGTGAATGTGAAGAAAAAGAAGAAAAAAAGAACGAAAAATTAGGTTAGAGTACGAAACGAATCATCTCTAGACGCTATAACATTCATCTGTCTATCTTGTCGACTAAAGTATCGAGTGTTTTCGGAGAAAACGGTAACCTAACGTTATACTGAACGTATATTGGACTCGAAATTAGTTTAATTAGATGTTTTCTTTTTTAGTTTAAAAGGGGCAGCTCAGTCCGGAAGATCCTTCATGCAGGTTAGAGTACGGTTCATTCCTTTACATTATGCACACAAGCAAGGCAAGCAGGACGTTATATGTTACAAAATTCGAGGTAAGAAAAGAAATAATCAAACCACAATAATCAAACGGCACAAATCGAACTCAAACGTACTTCTGATTGAATTAGCGATTAGTGGTAGATTAGTGGCAGATGCCTGTTATTCAACATTCAACACAAACACAAAGAAACACAGAAGAAAAACAAACGGTAGAATAGCCTAAAAACCCCCAAAGAAAGAACAACAACCACAAGAACACGTTTGCTCTAGCGACAGGAAAGTAACGCATAACAAAACACAACACTCTAGCGTAACGTAACGTAACGTAACGATTGAAAGAATAGCGAGAGACAGGGAGACTGAGCTGAGAGCGACACTGAGAAGCTACAGAGTGCGGTAAAAAGGCTATTAGGAAGACAGATCCCAATCTAAGCTCAGCAGAGTAACGGAGCAGCCAACAGAAGCCAACAGGGAGAGTAAGAAATAGTACGAAAATAACAAGAAAACACTGATCGAGCGCAACATCTAGGACACACATCTAAAAGTACACACTGGCGGCTTCTTCTAGCACAACACTAAGCGCACTTAGTGACGTGTTCGAGAGAGACAGAGAGAGAAAGAGAGATAACTTGTGTGTTTCACAGTGACTGTGTGCGTGTGTTTGGTGCGTCACAACGGATCATCACCGACTATTGGTTCCGGACTCGTTTTTGTTTGCTTTGTATTGGAGTAGAACTTACAGGTTCATACCTGAGGACCTGTGTGAATCGGCTGGCAAGCCGAGCAACGAGGCGAGCACATCCTCGAGGGTGGCCGATCCGGGCGACTGATGCTCGGCCGGTAGCGAGAACGTTGGCACCGCCGCTCCGGCTCCCCCTGCACACCCGGCGTTTTGTGTTAGTAGTGCGTGTGTTAGTGCCGGACGGGGGTGGTTTAGCATGACAATCCATTAACACGTGCAGGTGGCAACAATGCATCACCACCATGATCCCACCCCCAGAAAGAAAACGAGGAAAAAAAACACCATCATGATCATCATCACCAACCCAGAAACCAGCGATACACACACACACACATACACGCACGTGGAGCGAAAAAGAGAGAGAGAGAAAAAAGAGAAGAAAGAAAGAGAGAGAGAGAGAGAGAAAAGAAAGACACGTTGGAAAAACATTTTTCTCACAAGCTGAACAAATTACACATTCGTTTTTCTTCGCCTCGCTATCGTTGAAATCTCCAAATGCAAAAGGACATCCTGCGTATGAATGTATGTCACCCAATACACATTACGGACTACCTTAAAGGATTGCCGGTAATGGCCGGCTGTCTTGGGAATAAAAGTTGGTTGAAAAACTTAAACACAACAGTTTGGATGAAGCGCATCAATTTTTGCAATGATAGCAAAATAGTCATAAAATTCATTTAAAAAAAATGAAACTAAGATGAATGGCATGATCGAGGCGCAAAGTGGAAACATAATTGCCAACGAAACATAAAGAAAAGGTTTGAGGCAATATCCCGAGCCGATCGAATAACAGCAGCAAAAACAATTTTGCAAACATACACAAAAACTATCAAAGAAAAGGTATTAAGTAACAATCCAGGTAAAACAAGAATATAAAAAGTTATAAAAAAGTGTAACCATCTTTCTGGAACTGGAACAATCGATAAGGAAGCACCGATTAACAAAATAAATAACAGAAAGTGCTAAAACTATTTACAAACTCAGACATAACAAGAAAAAAAGTTAAACAATGATGACAAAAAGAGTGATCAAATATAGAACAAAACCAAAACAGAAAACAAAACATTCTCTATATGTATCATGGGGATATATTGCAGCAGAAAAGTGTTGGTTTTTTTTTATTATTTGTAAACGATAATAATACTTATACAAATTAGGCAAAAGTTAAATAATAATATAATAATAGTAATAGTAATAATAAGATTATGGATACGAGTTATACAATTAAAACTTATACACTAACAAAAAGCTTAGACAGAGGGCTCTGCAAGCGCGCGCGAGAGAGAGAGAGAGAGAGAGATAGATAGAGAGGCCGCAGCCAACCGCAGCTTCTCCCTTTTCTCCCTTTTCTCCCTACGCTTCTTCTGTTGGTTTATATGTAAAGGAGCATATATCGTTGCTATTACTGTCGTCGTTGTATCATCTAGTGCGCTAACGCTAACAAGAAAGCATCCATCCTCTACAGTTACACAGTGTGCCGTGTTTAATCGTTCTCGCAAGATTCGCAAAAGGTTGGGTACTATCGTAAACTCTATTCCTTTCTACTATAAACATTCCATCAATCGAATCGATTCGTAAGGCATGTGCCGGTTTCAATATTACTGCTTGCCGGGTGGGTTTGATCGGGATCGCTATTTACGCAGGTGACATGGTTTCACAAATACAGATAAATGATAAACGGGTGTTTTTTTTTTGCAAAAGATTGAAAGTTCCATTTTATATTAAAAAAACCGTTGCTTTGTGTAAATTAAACCGAGTCGCGGGGTAAAATAAAAGTCAAACCAAAATCAAATCAAGCTACTTTCCATTTGCCTCTCGCTTATTGCACAGTACGATCAGCTGTTTTTTTTTGCAATCCTATCACTTTCTTCCAAATAAACAATCGTCAAACCATTGCCAAAGCACTATCGCGAGTATCCAAACAAAATGTATTCCTTTATATCCTACTCTGCACTCTGTCTCTGTCCTCCATCTCCTTCTGTCGCTCGCTCCCTCGTATTATCCAAAACTCGGTTCGGTGTTGCCTAAAACGCCGCAAATCAAAACACTCCTTAATTTAACGCACGTTTTAAATAAGAGGAGGTGATCGGTGGCGCTTCGCGTGCCCTGCTTCCCTTGCGTTTTGGGGTTTTGCCGACGATCGTCTGCGACGGTTTTGTCTTACGAGCGATCATACACACGTACAGGGTTTTGTTTTCGTTTTGTATCACACTTTTTTTTTAAATTTTTTGGAGTTGAACGCGTTTGCATCACACGTTTGATTTTGACTAACTATTAAAACGATTGTCATGATTGATTGTTCTACTCTTAGTCTGTTTTCCGATCGCTCTTTTGCTCCATCCATCTGTTTCGCTCCTGTATATAGCACAGCAGAACCCGCACACTAGAATTTTGTGAACCGTCGAAACATCGACTATTGCTTTCGCAAGCTCTAGCGTTCGTTAGCTCGTACTGCTCGTTTATCGAATCGAGTAAGGGTGTCGTGTTGTTGCAGTGTCCTAACCACTAATCACTAAAATTCGCAAGCTTTTCGTTTCCTTGCTCTACATTCGGTTTCGTTTGTTTCTTTCGTCGGCCAAACGGACAAAATGCATTTCCCGTACTTTCCACTGTCCTTGCACTGCTACTGCGCTGTTCGGAAGCTTTTCAATTCTCTGTTTTTTTTCTTCTTCTTCTAAACAATCATTGCAATAGCAACGCTGCAAAGCTACAACCTAATACCGTGCTACGTATTGTACTGTGCTGCTTTTCCCTTCAGAATTCCTTCTCTCTGCCATACTGTGTCCCGACAACTGGATCGTTGCAATTTGGAAACGCAAGTAAATGTTAAAATTGCTTACAAAAGAAGGGGAGAAAACTGTACACAAAAAATTCGAACTGAATTGGAACTAACACTAATAAATCGATCGAAATTATACGCGCTCGTGTGTATCCGTTGGAGCCTCAGGTTGCAGAGGACTTTAAAAAACTAAAGCATCAATTTGCGGGGTTTTTTTCTTAACGTACAGAAAAGGGGGAACAAATTACAAAAAAAAAAACAGAACATAGAACCAAATATGGTCCTACAGCTCCGGTTGGAAAAGAGTAAACTACAAGAACCAAACAAATCAAATAAGAAAACGCAACATTTACGTTGCTCTACATTCCGGCTACAGGGAGTAGAAGAGAGAGAGAGAGAGAGCCTTTGTCTCTAAAAGATGCACCTTCTTTTTTTTCTAAACACTTCTCCCCAGAGAATAGGGAGCTAGGGAACGAAACGTCACAATAATAATAATAATTATAATTATAATTGGCAAACAACTACTGGTAGTAAAAGTACAGTGTGTTGGCCGACGATGATAATGCTCGGTAATGAAGTATGGTGACAATTACACAATGATGCACAAACGAAAAGAAATAATTGTGCCGTAAAAAGAAAAACGAACCAACAGCGAAAACCGTGTTAAAACGCAACGTAAGCCCTTACTCGCTCGCGGCGTGGCGCATACGGTTTTAGGGAAGAGGGAGTAATAATAAAACAAACGAAAACAAGCACAACGTGTGGGGGATTGTGTGGCTGTGTGTCTAGATCAGGGTCGACTCACCGACGCCATTCATCCGGCCAGCATTAAACCGATAATGGTCACCGGCCGTATGCGGTTGCTGCTGCTGTTGATGCTGGTGCTGCTGCTGCTGCTGCTGGCCGGATCCAAGAACGGAACTGTTCTCGATCAGCGGCGTCTGGGGGGAATCGAGGGGCCGGGTACCAACAAACGAACTTTCTAGCCAACATCTAAAAACGCAGGCAAACGGCAGGAAGTTAGTAGTGCAGCTGGGTTTGCATTTGGAAGGGCTTTAACTCCCCCTATCCTTGATCCCCCTACCTTTGGCTTGGACTAGTCGATCTACTGCGTGAGTGTCGATTTGTTTGGTCATTTACATAATGTACAATCGCTGACGTGACTTCTATGATGGAGGATTGAATTTCCGGCGTGACGACGGACTCGTCCTTCTGCTGCTGCTGCTGCTGCTTGCCCTTCGGCTCATTCGACTGTTGCTGCTGCTGCTGGTGGTCCTTCTGTTTGCTCGAGCCTTGCTGCTGTTGCAGCAGTGAAGATGCCAATCTAAAAGCAAAAAAAAAAGCAAACGTTAATGTTGGGCTTGCCACTTGGTGCGCACCGGCAGCGCGTACCGTTCCGCGGGCGTGCGCGGTTGCGACAGCTTCTCCTGGCTGCGCCAACCCAGGTACGGCTGGCGGAAGGAGTTCCGGATCGTGCTGCTGCCGTTGCCGTGGTTCGCACCGGTCGCGGCGGACGCGGTCGAGTAGCCGGAGATGACGCTCGCGTTCAGGCCGCCCCGGGTGAACGAGCCGCGCGTCGACACGCTCGGGGACGTCTGGTTCGAGTTCAGGTGGGACGTGGACCATCGGGAGAAGCCGGTCTGACCGTGGTGGCTGTGTGCGGAGGGGCTCAGCATCACTGGACTACGGTCCGACCGGTGCGATCCGAGCGAGCTGAGCGAAGTGGTCTTCGAGCTCAGCCCGGTCCACCGTCCGACGTCGCTGTTGCGCTTGCGCAGTATGCCGCCGCCGGTGCCGGTGCTTGCGCCGGCGGTACCGGCGGCCGTGATCGGTCCGGCCGGCGTCGCGCTGCCCGGACCATCCTTGCCCGAGTATTGCTTGTACCAGTCGGGGATGTTCAGCCGCTGCAGGGAGGCCTGCACGCGCAGCTGATGCTCGCTCAGGTTGGTGCCCGTTTCGTGTGACTTTTGTAGCTCATTTTCCGGCGGCTGTTGGGGGAGGGAGAGAAGACATAGAAAAAAAAAAGAAAGATTAGAAATGTATTTTGAGCTTGCGTGGTCGAGTCGCAAAAGCTTAACATTTGAACGGTTTGAATGACACCTTCAATGGATTCAAAGCGATTCTTTCCTGCTTGCATCTCTTCAGTCGCTTCGGGCGCAGTGTCGGCCCGTCTTACACAAATTTCTGCCCCGCTTGGGGCACCATGTTTCAAGCACCGACTAATAGAGCGTGAAAAATCGCGCCATGAACCTCAATTGGACGCTCAATTGGGTGAAAGATGAGATGGTTTGGGGGCCTGCTGGTGTCTATGATCAGCCAATCAAGTGGATTTGGTCGTCATGTTTAAAGCAGAACCCACATCACACACTCTTCGCCCTTGATTGACAGCTTAAACTGGGCAAAATGGGCGTCACAAATCCAACAGAATTGATCCGAAACGAGCTCACCAGGGCAAAGACTTCAAAGCCAAGCAACGGTTGCGAAGATGACTGAACATTAAATTAAAACAGAAACACGCACACCGTTGCTTGGTTTGAAATCTTTTTTTTTGCATTTATTGGTAAGATCTTAAGGAGCTACTGTACAATCTGTCTTTGGAATTGAAAAGCCACAAAACTTTGTTGCTATTTTTTTAAGATGCACACCATCTACACTACAACTCACTTTCGCCGCCGCACGGCACACTTGAGCCTGCGGGCGGGTGGACCCAGCGCCCTCGCCACCGTCCGCCGCACGGTGCTGGCACACTTGCGCAGAAACGGCAGCACCCGGTCCCGGTCCCAGTACATGCCACAGTCCACCGTGTAGAACGACCGGTCCCTCGCCCGCCCCTTTACCTCAAACACCATCCGCACGACGAACCGGAACTCGTCCGCTGTATCGGGCGCCGGGCGCGGCCGCCCATTCGACTGCCCGTCCGCCACGTCGATCACGAACTCGACCGTTATCTTCAGCATCCGGCCGGTCGCTTCGTCCACCGCAATCACCTCCAGCTCGACGCAGTTTTCGCCCGCCGCACTCGTCGCCAGCGCGTCGATCCGATACCGGCCCGTCCCGATCGCGGCACAGAACGCATCGGCACCGTCGGGCGAGCCAGCGGCCGGCCCGACCATGCGCGTCTCGAGCAGCACCTGGTCGCCCCGGCCAATGTTGGCCTGGATGAGGGCCAGCACCGTGTGGATGAGGCTCAGGTGCGACCGGTTAAAGATCGTGTCCAGCAGGTAGAGCCGGTCCCGGTCGGCCGCACCCATCCGCACGAACTGCTCCGTCTCGATCAGGTTGTGCATCTGCAGCCGGTACGTTTCGTGCCGCAGCCGGTAGTGCAGATCGAGGGCGGACGCCTGGGCCGGGCCTGCCACCATGCCGCCGGCGGGGACGGGGGGCTCGATATTATTCACTGCAGCGCGTGGATGTTCCGCGCCGTGCACTTGCGGTCGTTCTGGCGGCGTCGTGCTGCTCGCTTCCTCCTTGACGGTGGGCGCCGGCTCATCGAACGCATGTTGCCCGAGCACCGACCGGACGTGGCGCTCCTCGATCTTCTCTATCTGCTCGATCGCTTCCCGGACGTGCTCGCTAAAGTTGGGCAGCGCGCCGCCATGCTCCGACCGCTCCCGGCTGCGGTACTGCAGGAACAGCTCGTTGATGTTGCGCACGTAGCATTTGTCGCGGTCGGACGACACCGCCGCACCGGGGGCCGGCCGTTCGTTCAGATTGTGCCGATCGCTCTGCTTCACCGTCGCGTGCTGCACCTTGGGCGCCGCGTTCACTATCTTGACCGTCGTCGGGACCGTTGTCGGCTGCCGGTTCATCACCCGTCGCCCATCAGCAGCGGGCTGCGACTGGTGGCCGCAGCGCGGTCCGCCGGCACTGCCCGGGTCGGCCGGTTTCGTGCCGTGCCGCTTTCCCCCGCCGTTGACCGACTTTTCCGCCGGCCCGATGGGGTTGTGCTGCATCATAATTGGCACTTTCTTCGCACCCGCTGACCTTACCGATTGGCTGAGGTTGTTGTTGTTGTTGTTGCACGGTGCCGACAAATGGATGCTGCGCTGGTGTTCATTTTCGCCTTCGAACATCTGCAGCAGCTGCGCGTTCAGCCGGCCCACCGGTTGCTTCGGCGGCCGCCGACCCGGCTGCTGCTCCACATTCGTGTCCCACTCTCGCAGCACCGATTTCTTCTTGCTGCGCTCCCGCCGCTTCGCTTCATCTGCTTCACCGTCCAACGCTGGGCAATCATTTTTCACCGCCGGCAGCTCCCCATCCTCTTCCGCGAGCGTGACGTCTTGGTCGAAGTACTGGAAGATGTTGAGGAAACTTTTGCGCGTCACGAGCGGCGCCGGGTCGTCGCGCCCGATGCGCCTGTTGTGCGGTGCGTCCGCCGACAGCAGCGACTCTTCCGAGCTGCTCGGGTAACAGCAGGAGCTGGACGTGGGCGTACCGCCGTAGCTGCTGATCTGGTCCGGCTGCGCGTACCGTGCCAACGACTCGCACAGGCTGTACCGATCCCGCTCATCCTCCGAGCAGATGGCCGCCGGCTCGACCGTGTGGTCGGGCTGCTGCGCCCGTAACTGCGCGTGGTACGTTTCCTCCAGCGAGTGGACGAACAGGTCGAAATCCTGCGCGCTGAACGAGTTCGTGTCGATGAAGTAGCTTGCGTTCGCGTCGTCCGCCAGCAGCTCGTCGGCCGGCCGGTGGTAGGTGTTCGAAGCCACCCCTATCGATGCCATCGCTTCCGCTTGTCGCACTCACTGCCGCCGCACCGCACTTGCACTTTACAATCGAATATTAAGCTTTTAAATTGCCAAACTAATCACACGCACACAGCACACTTGCTTTCACTCATCATCCTCCGATGGCAGGGTCCAATTATTCCAATTATGTGGCGCTCGTTTCGGTGAAACTCTGCCGGTGCACGTTTGGGAAAGTTCACTAATTTGAAGATAGCTTTTCAACAATTGGTTAGGTTGCGGCTGCGACCTGTACCGTTTGGCTGGTGGAAGATATCTGATGCGACTGTCTGCTTGTTTGGCGCGAGGAAGGCTTTAGAATCTACCCCGTTTTGCTACCCCGTTCTACGAACGGGCGAATGATGTATTTTCGTCCCCAAAGAATTAGGTTTGCTAAACGGGTAAGTTTTTGCACGGGTAAGTCCTAAACATAAAGGTCAGTTTGAATGTATTACCTAATGTTTAGGATTTTTCCAAGGGAAAAGTGGAGCCCGTATGAGATTAGGTAAAATTGGGCTACCTGTGTGCCATTTATTCTTCTTAAAGTTTTATTCTCTTAGGGTAATAAATGCCGAATTGCACCTAACCAACCAAGACTTTTATGAAATCGTTAGCTCAGCAAACTAAAGGTAATATTTCTTAACAATTAAGTACCGACGGCCTATACCAGAGATATACTAATTCCGGCTTTGCAGCTTGATTTATATGAATTCTAAACAGTACGATGTGAGCATAAATTTGTGGTACATTTACAGATTTGAAACTCAAGAAAGTGCTATTAGTTGCAAAATCACAAATTTAAAAGGATATTGAAAGGTGTTTTGGTAAAATCTGTACATTAGAAAGGCTTGAACAGGAACCAATCACTAAAGAGGAACCTTTATTTTTAAGGGATATACAAATATTGTATATTCAGCACTTACCAGTTTGACAGAGGTTTCATGAGTTGAAATTATCAAAATGAACGAGTAAACAATTTTTATTTGTTTAATAAATTTGAATAATTTAAGGACCAACATCTTTAAAATGAATGATTTTAAACTGCTGGCTTCGTTGCATCCTTATGGCCTGATTCAAACTTTTTTTTTCAAATCTAATAGGTTTTATCATGTTGTGTATTATGTGTATTATTATTTTTTTTATGAATCAATTAAACTAAAAAAGTTCAATACATTGAAAAGAGGGAAAATAAAACCTGTAAAGATTGACGTGTTTGCTATCTTATGAATTAGGCAAGAGGTCTTCAAATTAAGGTCCGCGGAAAAATGCGGCCTTCGAGACCCTAAAAAGTGGCTTGCAAACCATTTCAACACTTTGTATGAGTGGCTTTTATTTTAAAATTTCGTGAACATTATGGCCAGACCCTTGCTGTACGTCTCAAAGCGTTGTCTGACTTTATAGGCTCCACAAATTAATTTAATAATATTTCATAAATTGATAATATTTAATTTTAATATATTTTTGATTTAAATGGTATGAAGTGGTTTAAAAATGTATGTAAGTGGTATAACAATCGCAAAACATAGTAAATATTATTTAAAATGCTCCAAACTCTGTGAGATAAATGAAAACTTTTTTCAATCTCTTTAGTTGCTTGATTAAATCAGTGTCCGTAAAAGTTTCCCAATCCCTGGTAGTCCATAGATGAATGGTATGCCAATAGATGAAAAGAGCAACATTACTGTACGACTTACAGGCCGATGAAGTTGTTTCTTTTGTTTGATTTATGTAAAGTTCTCTGCTCCTCCTCAAAAGATGTCTTTTATGTCATGTATGTTTTCCTATTCGTGAGAATAACAACAATAAAAAGCACAAATCTAGGACAAACTTAGTGTCGGTTACAGTCCGCTTTGTCTGCGGATCGATATCTCCTAACCTACAGCACCATCGTCGTACATCGTGACTTACTCACGACAACTTATATTAGTTGTGCGTCTAGAAACAAAAACTCCGCTTCCTACTTCCTCACTGACCGAGCGCGCACCGTTTGCTTAGCGAGCAAAAGAGAGAACAAAATACTAATGTCCTGGCAAAGTGTAAGTGCACCGCTCATCCCAGCCCACATTAAGCTGCCCCCGGAGCTAAAACCCCGTTTTCGCTAGAACATTGCTGTGTACGGTCACCGCTAGCGGGAAAGTCAGCGCAGACGTTCGTGCGCCAGCCAAACCCTTAGCAGCCAGACGTTCTGTCGCAATGCTCATCCTTCATGGTTGGCGCCAAGGGGGAAGCAAGCAGTATAAAAATGGAAAAACCAAACCATTTGCTTTGGTAGCACACGCAATGCTGCGTTCGCCTGTCGGATGATCCGTTCGCTTGCAGCGCATACTCGGCTAAAAAAGGACACCGGACCCTTGTCCTTGCCATTTGTTTCTGCTTCTCTCTCTCTCTCTCTCTCTCACACACACACACACACGGGTATATCCCTGTATGTACTGGAAGCAAATTGTTCACCTTCACCAGTCCTCGAACTCAGAAATAAACGTGTGAAGCGTAACCGTTTTCCGGTCCTGCCCGCATGCCGCCCACTCGGCCCGTTCGGTGTCAGCGAAAATGGTGTTATTTCTTGATTATTGCAATCTCGCTGCACCGTGTCCAATTTGCGTGTGACACCGACACACACGGTTCATGAAGGGTCGCTTTATGGCTTTAAATGTCACCCCAGAAGCCTGTAAGCACCTGCTCAGGTACTTTTAATTGTGAAATGTGAAGCTGATGAGGAACAGCAAAAACACATTCCAACACACATACACGCCAGCTTACATCCAGCCAAGGGTTTTTTGGACGAAAGGATCGTGCAAAGCTGAAAAACGTCGCCGTTTTGCACAATATACACACACACACACAAACAAACAAAAAGAGCTTTTATCGCATATCTCGCGGGTTGTGTTGTGCGCCATTGTCGATTGCCATTGTGTTCGCCCGTGACAATGCCTTTCCTCATTAAGTTGTGACACATTTTTCCCACCGTTTTGTTTACACAGCCACAACGCCTGGTGTTGTTCAAACCGAGCCAGCCAGGCTATCAGCCGGGACATTTCATTTTGTCAAGCGAGCCTTCCCGACCGACCGATACACCGGCCAGAGAACGGAGCTTTGACACTCATTCGTTCGGATTGCGCTGCCATTTGGTTGATCTGCTGCCTGGTTGTTTGTGTTCGCAGTGCTGTTATTGTCGCTGCTTTTTCTCATTATTGCAAACGACACAAGCCAAAACCGGGCCAACCAAGTGGCGGGCACCATATCCTTGCTGTATGTTTTTGAGCCGCCTTTACCACATCACCAAGCGTGCCTTGCCGTGTGGTTTCCACAGTTTCCCAGGGTACATGGTACATGCTTTTTCCCCCATTTTAATGTACCCCGCTACCGTTTCGTCCGTGGGGTTTTGTTTTATTCTCTCCTTTTTGTCTTCTTTGCTTCTTTCGAGGTAGAATGGGGCAAACCCACGGGAAAAGGTAGCCGGATTCCCTAGAGGGGAAAGGTATTCGCTTACGTCACTGTATCGGATCGCTGCGGGACCGTATCCTGTGGGAGTAGCCTTTCCCGGTGGCTTTCATGGGTACCATTTTGATGGCACGACGGCAACGAAATGGCATCACAACACAGGTACGTTTGGGTTGATTTGTCACTAAGACATTTTAAAGGTAAAGTTGATAGATTGACTGTCCTAATTCTAATGCTTTGCGTTCCAGAGCAATTTTCGACGAGGTAGGTCCATGTTTTTATGACATACTTTCACGAAAAATTCTTCAATCTTTGGTTATTTTCAACAACCCGGTGCATTCTTCGCTCAAAGCAAAGGACTTGTCAAACTGCAACAGCTCCACACTTACCTAAAACGAGAAAAAATGGGAAAGAGAGAAAAAAAAAAGAAAAAAAAAACAAAATATTAGTTTTCTTTGTTGATACAGAAAAACATAGAATAAAAAAAAATGCAAAACACAACATCAATGAACCTCAACTCAGTTCGTACGGGAAGGAACATAAATTATTTACATCGCAACGACACACGGAGGACGTGTGTGTGTGTGTGCCCCGCATACGGGGCGAAATACCAAGAATTCCATTTCATTACCCGAATAGCGTGCAGCCGGCTTGGGCAAAAACATTAGAAGAACCCCCAGAGGATGGAAAGAACCCGAGCCCGGCGGGTTCGCCCCGGCAAACGATGTTGTAAACACTGTTCAACGCGTCTGGCGTCAGGCTTCCGCACCGTTCGTGTTGGATCCATCAAAGGTTCGGCTTTAGACGGTCACTTCCTAGACGGACCACCCTCACAGTGGTATATACCAAGCATGAAGCAAGATCTTGCAAGGGAAAAGAAAGCAATGTGGCTTTTTAAAATGCACCAAACATTGTTAATTCATGGTAGCATTTAAATTGATTGTATTTCAACTCCTTCACTGCGGTGGAGTTGGAGATGCTGCGGTTTTTGGGGGTGTTTGTTTGGGTGCAATAGTTACTACCACAGCTTGTTACAATGTTAACTTCCCCACCCAGCTGGTTTGCATAGTGCCGCAAGTGTCGTCAGTAACTACACACAACAAAAACGAAAAAAACAGACGACACACCCTAACCCCAAAGCGTGACCTGGCCGGCCAGCGGTATGGAAATTGTGTAATGTTCGCACCCCATGCACATCGATGCATTATCGAGCTGTAAGTAAGGGCCCTTTGGCTTTCACTTTGGCCACAGGGAACTCAAGCGGAACCGAAACAAGAAAACACAACCAAACCTTAATGTCCAACGATGAAAAATCACCTTATGAACAAAACAAAAAAAACGATGTTTGCTTCAGGTTGTTGCAAAACCAAACAGCACACAGCGGACACATAATCGTGCTGTAGACGTCAATTTTTAGTCTCTCTAGCACCGTGAGGGGCTCCCGTATTTTTAGGGGTGGGAAGATTTATTAATTACACGCTACATTTCCCGACGTGTGCTTCCAGCGGGACGATGAGCGGACTAGCCGAGAGATACTAAGAGAGAGAGAGAGAGAGAGAGAGAGAGATAGATGAAGAAAGAGAGAGGGAGCACTGCTCACGCAAAAATCACGTGTTAGGGAGCAATGTGAAAATGAAGAAGTGACTCCACCAGCTGCTAACTAACATCGATCTTTCGCTTTCCCTCGTCTCTTTTGTGAGGAAAGTATGGGTTGGAGGAGAAATGTTTGATTACATAAACAACATGCACGATTTTTCACCCCCAATGTGCGGGACTTTTTGTTTCGAGGAAATACGACGGATCGTGTAGGGAATTGGATCGCACACAAACACAATTGAGCGATTAAATCCAACCTCAAAGCAAAAGGGCTTTTATGTCGTTCCATGTCGAAGCTACAGAGATATGGAGCAAACGCGTCTTCTCATCTTGATGACCTACTCATTATGCTTAGGTTCTTGAGTAAATGACTTCCAACGAGTTATCTCCATCTCAAACAAGTGTTTTTTTTCATTCTGCTGCATCTTAAAGGCTGCATTGCTTCATTTGCAATTACATAACGCGCAAGAAGGCTCTGTAGGGTCGGTACATCCCGGAAATGACAAATGACTCGGGTTCTGTTTGTTTACATCAGCTACGTACACACTGTCGCCACTATCATCTCCGTTGTTCAAACAGAAAGCTCAAAAGCTTTGTGTAGCAGCAAGAGCAACATCATCTCTCCATTCCCCTCACTCACTCTCTCTCCTCTCTCCTATTCTCTACAACCCTTTCTGGTATCCTTTTTTTTTTGCTCGACGCGTTTCTTCGAGGGACAGGCCCTTCCGGTCACTTGCTGCACAAAACTCATCAATAGCGCGCCCTGAATGCGCCCGTGAAGCAGCTTGTGTGTCTAATCTAAAAATAGCACACACTACCTCTTTAAAGCTCGAACTAATCATCCTTCGCTTCTGCTGCTTCCCGGTCCTGCCACGCACGGCCGGGGTTTTTGTTGGGGGTGTGTGTAACGCTGCTTCGGAGCTGCTCCGGCGCTGCTGCTGGCGTCACGTGTGACAGCTGAGCGTGTGATCGGTTGTCGGTGTCCGTCGGTGTTAGTCGCTATCCTGTTTCGCGTTTCGTATTACACACGCACATTAAAACACTCTCACCCACACACAGACAACATAACACGAGTGTGTGTGTGTGTTTTTTTGGTTATCAGCACAACACTACCGCAGTGGCAGCTGTCAGACCAGCAGCTTCGATGACGTTTCACACGAACGGTAGGCGAAGGACATCGTCTGCGTGCATTTGTGTAAGATGGTAAGGGTTGGAATGGATACTAGGGGACGAGAGCACACACGCTTGCTTCAATAATCACTACTACTCCCTTCCTTTGCTCTTCTTCCTTCTAATTCTTCCCCCCAAATCGACTGTGCTGATGAGGGTTCGAGTTGTTTTTTTTTTCAATCGTGGTGTTAGCTGCACTAATCACGCTCGCTCACTCACAGCCTGCTATACGTTGGTACGCACACACACAGACACACACACACAGACACACACACACAATCACATGATGCTCCTTATTTACACGGTGTGACTTTTTGCCCTTCTTTCGTACAAGGATGCGCCTTCTCACGTGAGCGTTCACGCTTTCGAGCACTTTTCTAGCAGTATGTTAATGCACACGACGCACCCCCTTAATTACCCACAGACACAAACACAGACGCCCACATGCACAAGACAGACTGAAATGTGTAACGAAGATAGTGGAAGAAGAAGAAGAAGAAAAGCAAAAGAAATGGTGCACAAAAGAACAACGGAAATCGGAAACAAGAAGCTTTGGAAGCAGAAACTGTCTAATAAATTGTAAGAAAAGTTATACTACGGGGCAAAAAGACTCGTACTATAACTCGAAAACGGCTAAACTACAATCAAACGAACGGATTTTAACAATATTTTAGTCAATACAAACTGCTGTACATGTAAATCTTGCATCTTCATCGCAAACGACAAAAAAAGTAACTGCAGAACAGAAAATGGAGAGAGAGAGAGAGAGTACAGTAGAAAGTAACAAAAAGAAAATTCGCGTTTGAAAAGTCCTTGAAAGATCACTTCTTGTCTTGAGCAACAACAACAACAAAAGTAGCTACACGGCAGATGGGGAACGGCAGGCAAAGGGGCCAATTCATCCACCCATGCAAAAGGTCAAACGCTTTGCAATGCTTGATTAACGCAACATAAGCTCAATCATGATGCACAGTGCACAACAGAGGACGATAGAAAGCGGGCAGAAAACGAATAGTGTAGTAATAGAAAGGGCGGCAGTGACAGTCAAGGCAGTAATTTTCCTCCTTTGCAGTTAACACTGAAAGCAGCACCACACTTTAATGCTATCTCTTTGGGGGGCGCGGAGAACGCTTCCTTTCAACCACTTGGGCTGCCTTTTGCTCTCTTGGGCACTCTGCACCCGGTCGGGATGTCGTAAGGGCTCGTTGTCCTGTGAATATAATCCAAACAGCAACGCCACACAGAACGCACGTCAACTTTTACACATTGCACAATCTCGACAATACTTCCGCAGTGATTGGGAGGCGGTTGCTGCAACTGCTGTATCGATAACTCGCCTAATATGCAGTGTATCGCCCCATTCTATCACTGCCAGGAAACCAACGGCACACAGCACAGTAATAAACGGCAACCCTGCCAGGGTGACGGCCACGGCGAAGAAACAGCGTCGAACAGGCGGCTACTATTTTGTGCCCTTTGCCAGCGAGCAAAACGCAACTGGCACCCTTCACGCACGGATCGCGAGGACTCGCGTGACGTTGGAATGACCTCGGGTTGGAAAAATGTGTGCTGTGTATGTGTGTGGGGAAAAGCTCTGGCGATATGGGAGGGAGCTATTGTACGGGGGAAAAACAACACGCAGAAAAACAAGAAAGTTCATTCTCCGAGAGAATGCAATGTGCGAGAGAGTCTACTACAAACCGGCACACCAGCAGATACAGTGACGGACATTGCTGTAGGTGTAGTTGGTAATATTAGGCTTATTAATTCACTCAGCATGGAGTCCAAGTATGGATGCAAAAAGTTTTACAAACTACCTTCAACAATTGCTATTTTATTCTTACAACAATTCTCACAATTTTAAGTTACAAGGATAAACAAAAACAACAACCATTAATTTGATACTTTAAACTAGCCTGAAAGTGCTTTGAAATTAAAGTTTGAAATTCTACGCTTACATAGACAATAAGTCAAAGATAAGTCCCTTAAACCTATAGTTTGAATTGTGACCAAGACTGCCTTCGCACATTAGAAAATCCAGAAATGCCTGAGAAATTTAGTACAACATAATCCGCTCCATTTATTTTATTTTAATTTTAAGTACAGCAATTATCCGCAGTACGCGATACTCGATATACGCGAATTCGCAGTACGCGATTCATCTAAATTTGACAGCTCCATGTGTTTTTTGCAAATATTTTTATTTTTTTAAATATTTAATGCTCTTTTCGAATTTCCTTAATCTTCTTAATGCATTTTGCATTAAATTTTTGCAAAAGATACATGTTTTATAACAAAAAACTTTAATGCAAAACTCTGTGGCGATATATTTCAACCCTCGAACCGGTAGTGTAAACCATTTTTCCATACGAATCCGCTATACGCGAAAACTCGAGATACGCTATTGCACTCGGTCCCGTACGATAGCGTATATCGGATAATGACTGTATTTTATTTATTTAGTTTTTTTTTATTTTAACAATAAAATTATGCTTGTTTAAGATGAAATACTTCAGGTTGTTTTGTTGTTTTTGTTTGAAGTTTTGGTAATTTCTATTTCTAGAATATTAGAAATTACTAAGCACTAAATTGGCATAAAGGACCCCAGTAACCCAAAGCATAGCAAAGAATTTAAGTGATGTTGTATCAACTGAGATTTAAATATCCCAAAAATATGCAAGATATCCAAATTTGGCATCACAAGTTTAGGACAACACCAACAATTGCTCTAAAATGTAGATGCACTTAAAGGAATTGCGGCTACTGTACATACTGAAAGTCTACTCTCGGTTTGCGAAACAGTCTCTCTCTCTCCCTCCCTCTCTATAGCTCTTTCAATTCCTTTCTGTAGGATGAGATAATAGGAAAGGATATTACCACGTGAGAGTGCATTTGACATTGGAACACTTTGCTCTGGAGGACCTAGTGTCTGAGTGAGTGTATGTGTGTGTGTGTGTGAGTGCAAAATAGGAGAGCATTTGGCAGCTGTCGGTAGTGTGTCAGTGTGCTCCAAATGACAATGCCGATACCGTCGATAGAGCTTTCTTTGGGCGTGCGCATGTGTATGTGCCCCACTGCCATTGTACACAAGACTGGCAGCGGGGGGTGTGTACGTACTTGACACCAACAACAAAGAAGCAGAAGGTCCTTTACGCACGATGACACGTCACAAAGGGGGCTCGCGCGTACTAACAGCGGGCGCTCGAAAGGACATGCAAACGACGCGAAGCTTTCAAATGGGGAGCTTTTGCAGTGAAAGCTTTCCTATTGGAGGACCACCAGTAAAGAGTAGGCGAATTGTAGTAGAATATAGAATAGTATAATGCTGAGTGTAGGGTTTCCCGAGGTTCAGAGAGAAGATTTCCATAAGTTTAGAAATTAAATCGAAAATAACTTTACAGTTCAACCAGTTCCTACAGCAGATGGCACAGACACGATCGACGCATGTGAGTGTCCTGTCAAAATATCCTTTCCATTACATTTTCCGATGACCTATCTAAGAGACATCTACCCGAACTCACTAAACCTCACCCGAAAAAACGACACACATCTTCATGTTGACACATTTCCTCCGTTTGATGGACGGTTGAGTGCCTGTTTCCCCTTCTTCGGCAGAGGCCGAGAGTGTCCTGCTAACCTAGTTTCGCACTGCGCATGCGACGCGCTGTCATTCCACTTCAGTAAGCGGGGAGCTTTCGTGCTGCTGTTTTGTTTTGCCAACGCTAAAAGCCCACTGTAAGGGAAACTTTTGGAAATTCGGAGCTTCGGAAAATCGTATTTTCCCCGCCACATTCTGACATTAACCCGAAGCGGGTGGTGGGTCGTAGTTGTAGTAAGCAGTAAAATTGTACGGACGGCAGTGTTTGTGCGTTCCTAAGCAAACAGGAAACCAAACGGATGTGGTCTGATGGCGAGGACGACACCGTCGAATGCGGGACCGTGTGTCGGTGTCTTTGTGCGAGCATCCTGCTTCAAAGCCAATGTCAACGGACGGCGCTCGCGCTACTGTCAGTCGCAGGCGGATGAAGAATGGGTTGCTCCATGCGCCCATTTAAAGCGAGGGTGGAGTGAATGTTTAAGGTGGAGAAAGACGAGATTTATGCAACTTTCGCAGAACTTTCGCAGCTTTGTGCCGCGGAAGGAGCGATTCCGATGGCACGGGGACCACCGGAACGGGAACACTGTAACGATGTATTTCCTTGAGGAGAAATGAAATTAAATAAGATTATTTGCTTAGCAGTGCCGTTTTAACGTTTACCCGATTTGCTGCTTTATATTGCATTCTCTAGCGAGATCATGTTTGTTCTGGCGGGGGGAACCAGGAATGCATCCTTTGCTTATCCGCACTCCAGCTCCGTTGCTCTGCAGTTACTTGACCTGGTACGTGCCCCACTCAAGCAGTAATTGAAGGTAAACAGCAATGCAGGAAATGTTGTGTCGGCAAAACTTCAAACCATCGGTAGGGAAGCTTCGAAAGGCTTTCCACTTCTGAATTTTCTGAACCCTTCGAACTATCACTGTCTCTTTTCATCAAGCCAGAGGACATCTGCCCACCATAAATTGCAATGGTTGAATAATAAATGAAACTCATTAATCGTATCCCAACCGGCGGTAGAGACGCTGATCAATACTCCACTAGGGCCGCTGCCCTACTGGCCGAGCCAATCAGGTGAGATCGGCAAGAACCGGTCTCCCTTTTGGGTTCGATGCATGAATAATTTAATGACCATAAAAATGAGTACCTGGCTAGCAGAAGAAGCTGGATGATGGAGATATCTTTGCCTCGAAAGTGTTTTTTTTTACCTTCTAAATTGTAAGCCTACATAAAGCCCTGAAACCAAAAAACAAAAGGGCTGCAAGTTTTATAACCCTAAGAGAAAGCGCCGCAATGAGCCATTGTCATTGTAGGCGATTATAAATATTTATTGTTACTCATTGATACCGTAACAGGCTGCTGGTTATAAGCGATGTCGTAACGCTATCGCTTTTCTTTCCAAATAGCTGATGGAAAATCGGTTGTAGAAAAAATCTCAAACACAAATCACACGGTTACACGATTTCAAAAGCTCATCATTTCAACAATCTTTTTCGTTTTTCTTTTTGGAGCATAAACGCATAAACAATGGAGTTTTGGAACGACCCCACCGATTACTACACAGCCACACTCTGCACCATAAAACCCCGATTGCAGTATGACCTTGCATTCAGCGAACCCGAAAGAATTACGGCGCGAAGCATAAATAATCCAAAACAGGGGCACTTTTTACGCAAAAAAATCTGCAGGGTGACACGCCCGAGGCACCGTTGTACCGTGTAAACTGCGTTCTTTTTTTTCTGGAGGAGTGAGTAACTGGTAAGATGATATTATACGACCTGTATCACTGTCGCTAATTATGCACGGTACGGTTGCGGTGTGGCACTGAGTGCACTGTGGTGTAGGGTTTTTTTTTCTTCTTTCGTTCGCCGCGGAACAGCTGCCCATTGTTCGCATCAGTTAAGCGTACAACGTTGCAAAAGCTTCGCTGGCGGAAACCTTGCGAGTTTTCATTTCAAGTTAAGCGAAAAAAGAACGCTTAAACAAACTTTGAATACGGTTTGAAAGAGCAAATTGGTTAAATAAGCATGGCAAGATCAGTGAGCATGGGTAATGAGTTGTTTGTTAGAGAACAATTTAGTGTGTTTGCGAGGAAACGCGTTATCAAACAGAGCATAATTATGGTTTTGTGGTGAGCTTTTAAATTGCATTGAAAGGATTAGGATGTTTCTCCTCAAAATTCGTAGCACTCGAGTCGAGTGTAGAATCTGACACGTAGAGACATGATTCACCAATAAGTACATGATTCTGATGACGCTTTTCAACAACTGACTATCATTTTCTTATTCTATGACATTTGAACTACAAGTAATTCATGCATTAGCTCATGGAACATTATAAATTATGAACCGGTGCCTAGAATAGAGCAGAGCCTAGTTCGAGAGTACATAATTAATAATATTTGATTCCGGATGCATCTGAAATTTCATATTTCGTTAAAATAGCGGTACAAGGTATCCCGATATATTCATTTGATTACTATTTTTTAATTTGGTAATTTTTATAGAGCCTATTGGAATAACAATTCATCTCTTTAATGACTTTTAAAAGGTTATGTTCGAAAGAGACATAGATGTCCAAAAGACTCTTCGTGACATACAATAAATCGATAGTATACCTAAAATACATTGAAACATCGGTAGCAAATCGCGAATGCTTGAATTTGAACCTTGAAGTACCTTCAAAGATTCGTTAAAAGCTCGCTCAAAGCAATTGGGAAGAAGCGTATTTCAACACAAACCGGATGCTTCGTAAAGATGTCAGGTACGATTCTTTCGCCATCATTCAGATGATGATTCGATGAATATACGACTCGTGATTCTAATTACCCTTAGTTGAAGATTAATGTTCAATTCCCCTCCTGGCCATGAATCCTAAACTACTCACGACGAATAATATCCTGGAAGTATACACGCTCAGGTAGAAAGGAAACCTAACCTACTTTAAAGAAGTGTTAAGTCATCAAAATCTCAATCATACCATCTAACAATCTCTCCCTTAAAGTCGTTCGTGTCCTTTCATTGCCTGCTGCATGATTCATGACGCGCGACTCCGCATCATGCGCTCGAAATCAAACGCATTTCAACACACTCACACATTTTATTAACATTCAATCCGATCGATATAAATCAACCCCCGGTGTGTTTGGTTCGTACTCGCCTCAACGGATGCAAATTTTGCAGTGCAGTACCGCTTTCATCCATCATGAGTTAGCAAATTACACTTCACCGCTCAGTCTCTTCGGCCCCTTCAAAACCTTTTCCACCGACCCCGTGTCACGTTTTTCAGGAGTAGAGTGTGTATCTTCGGTCTGACTGCATAAAATATCAACCAATTTGAAATGTTATTATTCAATTGGAGCTGAAGCCGTGCCGCTCCGACTCCGTACCAGACCGGTGGGGATGAATTTCTGCTTCACTGTGTGCCACACCGATCGTTAGATAGCGGAGGAAGGCGTGTGGGAGTTTCGCAGTAAAACGATTCCGAGCTGCCGAGAGTAGCAATTACTGCCGCCATTCTGAACTGCACCGTCACCCACCCACCGCAACCCAACTGCAAACGAGCGCGACCCGTGGGTCTGCGGGGACTAGAGGACATCGGCTCATCGGGCCAATCTGCGCGATGGAAATCGTGAGGGAAGCATTTGTTGGCGGCTTTAAATATAGAAATCCATCCATCTCCCATCCATTGGCCGAGCCACACGTATTTCTTCTCCCCGCAAATTCGCAACACGGAAGTGCAACTGCGTGCAGGGAGTGCTGTGCAATGTTGGCCGTTGTGTGTATGTGGCCACTTAAAGCTGCAGCAACAACAACAACAGCAACAACAAAAACCCCATACGCTTGGCACGTTCCCATCAATCCCGAGCAAGTCGTGGACAACAGAGCGATGGATTGTTCTGTATGGGATGGGTGTTTGCGGCCAAAGGAAATACGTGCGAATGCCACACATTCGGATCGATAAACGATGCTCTGCCGGCATCCGTTTATCCTCCTCGGTTCGTTGCGAGTCATTTTCTTTCCCGCTTGCGGAGCACGATATCTACCACAACGAACGGCAGGAGCAGGCAAGGTTCTGCAGCCGTTAAATGATGCCGCATTGAGAGTTTGATGGAAAATGGTACCGGGGGAAGCGGGAGAACAGGAAAAACTTCCAACAATGCACCACACATACACACCCAGCTCTGCGGTGAGAAAATTGCTGGGAAGAATTCTTGTGCCGACGTTCCTGGCACCGGGCACCAAAATGAAGCGGGAAGCTGCGCACCGGGGCCAAAGCCTCGAATATGTTGCACGCAGCGCAATACTTCTCTTAAGCTTTTTCCCAGCACAAAGCGAAAGGTGAAAGCGGACGCCTATAAGCCTTCAGCATAGAATGGAAAGTGCCGTTCTGCGAAAAACGTTTGCTCAACTTCAAAACAACACCTCTTTCGCCCGGCAGCGTGCGCCCGCACGGTAATCTTAATCTACTTTACGCCTTTTCAAACGGAAAACCTACGCAAGTTGCTGAAGGTGGAATAAAGGCGGGTTAAAGAAAGGGAGATAAAAAGTAGTACATCTTCTACGAGGTACATTTAAAGGAAACCCAAACAGACCCAACAAAACCGTGCCTTTCTTACGGGTCAGTAAAGCTAATCTGTATGCTAATCGTGCTGTTTTTAAATTTTATTGCGTATTACTCATTGTACGAAAGTTTTCACTTAGCCTTATAAAACAATATTACATTGGAAAAAGGCTTGTAAGCTTTACACGAAGGTGCTTGCGGACGAGAGACGCGATTTGTCAACCCAACGTACACAACTCCCTTAACTTCAATTCACAATCACGCGATGAGTGTGAATCTAAAGCGCGTCTTGAATCAGTCAGTAAGTCCATCAGAATCAAGATAGCTAGTGTGCGAAAACAGTCAATGGAAAAAGTACTTCCACCAAGCGTACGTAACGACGTGGGATGTAAATTGGAGTTCGCAAAGCAAGGAGAAAACTTTGGCGGCCTCTTCATTGACGGACGGAATAATGGACAGAAGCGAGCTAATTCAATTTCTATTCCGGGATTTCATTCAATTCGAGGCAATGTAAATTAGGCACTGTTTTGCCAGGCGCAGACCGAGCGCACTGCTGTGCCAGAAGCACGCCGAGGAATGCAAATTGTAAATTCACGATGAATATTTATCGCACCAGAAGAAGAGGGTTGGCTATGGTTTTGGACTTTCGTCGCAAGCAGATTTCGTTCAGATAGGTCAAAACAATAGCATGGATTCCATATTGATTAGAAAACACAATGCAAGTGTAGCTTCGGTGGTACGATTTTGCACATTTGGCGTACAGAAAACGCAGCACACATGTGCATTACATTAGAAATAGAGTCGAAAGAGACTCACGAGATCCAAACGCGCTAAAATACAACAACATCAATATGAAAAATACTTTGGAGTGGAAAAATACTGGATACATGGATACTTTTGGATACTTTTTTTTTGCATGGAGTTTGACATTTGCCGATTGAAATGACGTCATCACTCCATGCAAAATAACACCCCAAATATTAAAAGAACTGTAACCTGTTTTTTAAACA
>KI919747.1:13559-35986 GCA_000473525.2 Anopheles melas | reverse complement strand
TTTTTTTTTCTTTGCTAATATCAACTTTTTACAAGCGCGGTAAGTTTTTCCTGACAGACATATTGCAATGGCAATGGGAGTATGCTGACTGAACGGAAAGGGTTAAGAAAATCGATTTCAAAAAAGTTTTCACAGTGTCAATGCAACAAAGTTGACAACAACAGCTTCGGGCGAACACAAACTTGCTCCATTCTAAAAACACAGACCATCAGAGCGTATGCAAATTCGGGAAGCGGGCGGATACGTTGCAATGCGCTGTGGATGTAAAATTCATTTGGCAAAAGTTTGATGGACGAGCTTCGCTGATTTGATTTTGCTTAGCAGAGAGCACAGAAGCTTCTACCTATTTGTTTAGTGGCACCAGGACATTCATCGTCCACTGCATTTTTGGTACTGCCATGGACTGATCTTAAGCTTTCCTTCACTTGTTTCCACGTACAAATTGCATTTATCATCCTATGTGCGACGCTGCTTTGTGCGTGAAAGTGACGTGGATGTGTGCATGGTGAACGTGTTCAGAATACGTAGCCACACAAAAGATAAGATGCACACAAAGTTGTTATTATCTTTTGCATACGTAATTTGTTTGTCAAAGTGGGCGTAGTAGACATTACCATTGAGCTTTTGTGGAAGTATTTTGTAAATTTGGGTATGAAATCATTGGTAAATAAAATCTTAAACATTTCATGGTTTAAACATGGTTTAAAAAATGTACCGCAATTTCCACTAGATTCTCCAAATATTGTACTACTTACAAAACTTCACCGCCACTACCTGTATAGTGTAATCGTTTTCATTGATCGCCATACAACTGGGACATACCCAGGATGCACGATAACGCTCGCTCAAACTCGCCATTCCATCTCCCTCACCAAAAAGAAGGATTCTTTCTGAGAATGTTCACCGGCCTACATTTCTGGAATTTGAAACCCGCGCATGATTCCACTATATATGAGGAGGAAGAAGAAAGTACTCATGCAATTCGCTTTCGGAAGCGGTGCTACGTTTGCTTGCCTAATGCTTTTCCATATGAAAGCGTATTTTCTGGAGTGTGGCAAAAGAGAGCAAAACGTGTATTACTTTTACATAGAATTTTTTCCAAAGCTCAACCGTGCCCGGCAGCGTATTTGCTGAATCGGATTAATGTTGGGAAATAGTTTCGTTTGTTGTCTCCTCGCTGCCATTTGCGCAGTGTCTGCAAGAGAAGTTATCGTAAGTACACACGAGTTGAAATCACATATCACCCCGCGTGAAATCCGATCATCGTTCCTATTATTTGATAAATGTTTTGGAATCTTTCATAGTTTAGTGTTGTTAAAGTGATTTAACATAAAAATAAACGAGTTTAACATAGCACATGGTTAGTAAACGAGTAATGACGGAGTTCGAAATGGGGGAATTGAAAACTTAGTAATACTCTCGAAAAACTATGCTCTTTTCTGTAATAGAATATATTTTGGATACTCAGTTTTTGTGATATTTTATTCAATTTTATCATATTATTAGTAATATTATAGATTTGCCAGAATTTTGGAAAGCATAGACTAGACCAGTAGAATCATATATTTCTGCATAGGCAAGAGCGTTTGTACCATTTTGCAATACGATGCGAGTGTGTAGTTAACCGTGTTTGTATTATCAGTTAGAGCGACCATGAACCTCCCAACTCGACCCGATTTTATATCTTTCGAAGCAGCAGTCTTGGTTTTGGATCTCCAGCTGTGTTTGTTTACTTGAGTTTTTTTGTGCAGTCTCGTCGGTACTTCGTTCGGCTTTCGGCAGCACAAGAAATGACCCTGTGGGGATAACATTCTTAGCCTGGAAAAAGAGTTCGATGCGTGCCCACGCTGTAATTTGCACGATAAACAAGACGGATCTATGGATTTTTCAATAAATGCTGGGCAAAGAAACTATTTGTTTGGCAAGTTATGCAAACAACGCTGTGTGTGATTTCACCTTTGTGGATATAAAACTAGTCAAGTCGGCTTCCATAACATTGTTTTGAACTGACGTAAGATATTCCTCAATTCTTACATTATGATTTCAAAGTAAACATTTTCAAATCAATAACATACTTCCTTCAATAAGAAAATTCATGTCACCCTTTGCAAAGGTAATTTTGCTTCCACCATTTGCCAGTCGACTTAAATGCATCTTTGGCGGGAGCCGGTATACAACATAATATTACCAACGTGTGACGTTTGATCTTGTTGCTCTGCCAGCTCCTCAATACCACAGCAGTCCGGAAGTAATCGAGCGACCGAAAATGGCATCGAAAAAAGCGTTTGAAGTCAAGTCACCATCACTTTTCTGATGACATGCTCTGATCACGTTGCCGTGATGGATTTTAGTGAGAGGTAGAGGTGCCTGCTTTCTTCGCCTTTACGATATTATGAAGTGACGTATTTTCAAATGAGCAAAAAAGAAAATCAAAAATTGAATGGTATTTCATATTTTCGGCAACGTTTATTTACATTGCGCTGCTTTTGGTGGCGCTTTGATGATAAATCTAAGGTTTATGCAAGGCGACAGTGGCATGTGCATACGACGTTAGCAAATAAATTTGAATGAATCAGATTAAGTTACGTTTCTTTCTTGCCTTACATCCGTCTCACGATATAATAATATGATTTAATATTGTCTTCACATTACATGCCGTGTGTGTTGTTTTACTACCGCTCACGAGTTGCTTTGGAGATTTTGAAACCTACTCCTTCGTTCGAATCGCAACATCGTACTCCAAATCGAATTAAAATGCAATGAATACCTGAACCACATTACGAGCACATTTTTTTCATGTTTGCACTAATTTGTTTTCTATTTCCTGGAACAGTGAAACAATCTGTATATTGAACAGGAAAAGAAGTAGCAGTATCACTCATTAGCCGCACCATATTATCATTCCCCCGTACCCTCTATTGCATCGATGGTGTGTAATGTAATGATGAATTACTTTTGCATCATAATTTGTTTCACGCTATAGCTTTTCGGTGTGCAAGACGGCAACGTAACGCCTTAACTTCTTTTTCCGGCCACGTATGATATAAATATTGATTGCGGCTATCCACATATTTATTATTATTATTTGAACTGAAAGGTTCATCCATTTCGACGAATTGAATCGTCTAACGACGAGACAAGGCTTTTGCTAAGCAAAGGTGCACAGGGTAATGTATCATTGAACTCCTTTTTATCATTGAGATGCAGTGACATTTTGATCACATTGCTGGTGCTGCTGCCCCTTTGTTATTTTGCACTGGTGTTGCGAATCGTACCGCTTGTTAGTATCATGTTGGTTGAGACGTACGGTTGACATTTGAGGCTCCCTCGAGGCCACGCTCTGATGTGCCTCTCGTAACCTCTCGTCTAATGTCATTTTCTCACTGGTTGAACAAAAACTCCCAGACGAAAATACATTTAAACCAAATCACACAAACACACACACACACACACAACACTGAGCATGGAGTTGCAATAAATATGCAAAAAGTAACCACCACATTGCAACCCTTCACCGGATTCTGCTCTCTACCCTTCACACCGTGTATTGTTGTGCATCATGTTCTAGCATAAATGTGCACTGAACTTGTCTGCTCGGCACTCTTCCGGTTGTTTGTCCCACCGCCAAGCATACAGATATGGTCGATTGTGTTACAGTGCAATGGTCGTCGGATGCGGGTAGGAAACGAAACATTACCTCGTCCCCAGAAGGGGCTTTGTCATCTTCCACCGAGCCCCACACGGCATTGTTTCCTGTCTGGTGGTGGTTGGTGGCTAAGCAACACTTCGCTCCGGGAGAAGAGGACCGGAAAATGTCATTATACGCTACTAATGTAATATTAACACGTATTAAAACTTGAAAATGACATTCGTAAGGGTAGGCAAAAAAAAAAGGGGGGGGGGGTAGCATCAAGAAAGAACAAAACACGGTTATGTGGCGAATTTTCATACTGTGTACCGCAGCAGCATTCTGCATCACAATCGCTTCGCAAGTCAAATATCGGAGGGAAAAGACGTAAGAAACGAGCACAGAGTATCATTTACGGTGAAAATGGGACGTTTGTTCTATCACTGAAGCGATCCGAAAAGTGGACTTACTCTTTCTCTCCCACTCTCTAAGAAGAATATATAGTAAATCGATGCTCTGGAAAAGGTCATATTTGGGGTCACAATTTCTTGCCGTTTTCGATAAAAGAATAGCAGATGAGGATGGAACTGAGGTGATGTGATGTTCAGTAAAGTTTCGGAATCGAATCAAATTATCAAACCCATTCGGTTTATGCGTCACGTCACTCCTAGTTCCTACAGTGTGTCAGCATGCTTTGATGTTTTGTAGTAGTCGAAGTAAAAACAGATTCCTTCAGTTCAAAGTCAGTCTGTTTTCATATGAAACCGATGCTACCTTTAAGACCTATGCTGTCGTCATTGTGAATATTGGTTGTTCTAATAATGGAAAAGAAGGTTAAAAAAGGATCGGGAAGTAGAGAGAACATTCTTTATCGACAGGAAATTTAATTATTGATTCTCGAGGATGTTATGTTGAGCCTGTAGAGCTTTGTTTGGTTGGAGATTGTTGATTTGAAAAAGAATAAAAGAAAGCAAAGTGTTTTATTCTGAGCCTTGCCATTAGTCTGTAAGCGTTCTTAAAGACAGGCAATCTTTCCATGTTACATATACTTATAGCAAACATAATTTCGTTCTTAATATACGCCGTGAAACCTAAACAACCTTATATAAAATGGCTTTGTTAACCAGTAAAGTGCTTATTGTGCAAACATGTGGAAGACTGGTAGATGCTTTGACTTGTGAGCAATTTGCCGCGCTTGCCTGCTATTATTCATCTTCAAAGTGAATCTTTTGTGGCTAGAACCATCCCTATAAACTCATTTACTAACAATTAATTTCTTTTCTTTCTTTCCAGGTAAGTTCTACAAGCTAAGCGAGGTGAATGTGCTAAAGGGTCGCACTCTAGGTGTACCTTGTAGTGTACTGCACGCTGCTGACATCGCGATATTCTCGAGTGTGCCTGTCTAGCCGGGAATTTCGTGTGGTGGTGGTATGATATATGGGGTAAGAGGCATGAAATTAAGAATGCGCCAGATGAATTAAATAAAGCGGCACCTTTCAATGTGCTAACGAGATTAGGCTTCGGCAATTCGGTTCATTTCCATTAACGTGAACGTACTAGTTCTTTCATTTAGAAGAACTGAATGTCGCGATTCATTCGTTCACTTCAGTTTATGAAAATATGGAAAATGATTTGATTTCGTAAGAAGATTTACTTTATCTCATCTTGAAAATTATTTGGCAGACCAGGACGTTCTTTATTTTGACGGGTAGGTCGTTCTTTTCAACTGACTACAGAAAGCATCAGAAGGTCGTTCTTTTCGTCTGGTCATACAGTGCACGTCCATTTTTGTATGGGGGAAATGAACGACCTGGCGTACTAGGACGTTCTTCATTTCGACGGGTAGGTCGTTGTTTTCATGATCAACTCAGTCACATTATGATTTATAAAGAATCGATGAACGGAGATAAGATGAATGTAGGTCGTTCGTTCTTCAGGGTGAATTGAATCAATCGTATAGTTCTGGTTCTTGAGGCACAACTCTAAACGAGATGCATGCTTTCATAGAAACACATACACAAACACTCTTCATCAACGAGGAGAGCGATGCGTGTGGGATGAAAATGAGCACACGCACACGGAGAGAAAAATGCCTTGATCTTTTGTTTCGAACTTTTTCCGCCATGCGGCCGGTGCTTATTAGCACGGTAGCAAGTAGAATAATTGAGTTGGCAAAGTATGCGGAAGGAGTTTTATTTTTTGCTTTTTGTCGCTTTCCAGAGTGTACACCATTGTTGGCAATACCGGGGCTAACCTTGGGTATGGCAGCTTATGGTGCTTGGTTTTTTTTTTGTGTATGACTACCACCCTGAATATTCGGGAAAAAATGCGATAGAATTACACTAATTTGAATGATCCAATTTTTCGCAATGCGTCGTAAACCACGCTTTTGTGGTGAACGTAAGGGGATTTTTATCTTTGGCGTAATCGATCAGAGAACATGATCTATTGGTCCATTGGCCCACTGACTCATCCATTTGTCTAGTTGATTTTAACTTTTTCCTCCATGCTAGATGCGATAATGATAGGGGGGATGGTGCAATTCTGTTCATCCTTCGACGGACCATCCGTGCGTGCGTGTGTGTGTTTGTGCCATTGGTCAGAGCGATCCTTACCGAACGATGCAGTGGCAACAATGATGACGGTGATGAATTTCCGCTCCATGTTGCGGATCACTTTTAAATAGAAATCCTGCCAAATGCTCTTTTGCCTTACTTTCCTCACACTGCAGACAGTGTAAAAGAGACATGGGTGAGGGTTTTTTTTTCTAGCGCCAAACAGCGGGAGCCCTTTCTGAACGGACGCACGGGCCACAGTTTAGCTAGGAAAAACACCGCGCTTTGCTACGGGTACCTTTTATCGTTTCCATATGGTGGGTTTACGGTGACTGCTACTACCACCGACACACAGACGCACATGTAGTACCGCCTTACCGTGTTGTCACAATGCGATGCCGTGGACCGGAGGAGTGGCCCTCAAGGATAACGATAATGGCCCGGGTGTGTGTAATAATGAAATGCCGCAACCCGGCCACTACCGCCAACACTTTATCGTCGCCCCTAACTTCGTTGTGTTCGTGGTGATAGTATTCACACCCAGTCGTTATTTTATTTCGTAGCCTTCCTTCTCCCGCACACCACATTGGCGTGTGTCGTCCTCCTCCTCGATCTGTGTGTCTCGATTGGCGCCATGTTACAGGGTGCTTTTTCCTCTTTCCTGTGTATATCGTTTGTGATGATTCCTTTGCTACTATTACTACTACTACTACTACACACCCAAGTCTGCTGGGTCGGTGGTATACGCTTACAAAGCTGGAGAGAGTAGAAGCGCTGTTGTGCAAGCCGGTCCGGGGTCGATTAGTGATGTGTCCTTGGCATGTCCAATGCCTCGACTGATGGTTGCCTTTTAGCGGATACATTCCATGTTCTTCTCTGTTAGCTTATACACACGGTCGGTGCGCTATCGGTTCGGGCATTATTTATTTATTTGTACACTTTTTTGTGCTATCAGTAAATGTAGTGAGAGAGAGAGAAAGAGACATAGAGAAAAAAAATCTATCGGAGCGAAAGGACATTAGACAAACACTTTTGGTGACAGTGGTCGGTGGTAAAGGGAGAGGAGTAAGCAATAACATTAGCGCACAATCGAACGACAATTGAGAAATTTTCTGATAGAACTTTGAGCCACTCGATCGAACCGAATCTGTACGTTTGAAAAGATGTGAAGAGGAATCAAGTGAAACAGCTCTCTTGAGGATACACTGATGAAGTGCTTAGAATTGTGGTGAAATTAGGAGTTTTCCTAAGTTTCTGTCGAGTAGTCGCCCAAGTCCGAAGATTAAGTGTCCGAGTAGCGTTCGAAAGCGACCAAAGAGTGCTCTCGCATTGAATTGTTATGGGTTTTCTGCGCAAAGCAGCTTCCTCCTAACTGGCGAAAAACATTCGCTCGATTGATCAGTAAGCTTTGTGGACGTCGTCACATGAAAGTATAATTGAATATTTCGCTCTAAATGGACTGCGTGGGAATCAATTGACGTCGATCAACATCGAGAAAGAAAAAATAAACATTGGTGGTACTTCTCGAAAAAAAAAAGACTCATCACTATCACTAATCCCCACTAGCGTTGTTTGATTGAAAGTACTCATTTTATCCATTTCCGGAGAATGAGACAGATCATTCAGTTAATGGATATTTATACAAATATTGGGCGCAAACATGGCCGGGGCGTTTTCTGGGACATCCTTTCTCGTTATGGAAAAGCATAGTACGCTGCCAAGTAGAAAGAAATCGCCCCACCAATCATCCAATTTTCTATTCCATGTTCATGGCGCTCATTTTGGTTTGCTGCTGCTTGGTGGTGTGTGAGGGTTAGGGGTGGGTGCTGTAATGGTGTGAATATTTCCTCGTCAAGCGATAAAAAATAGGATTTTAATCTTTCGCGCTGCAACCAACGGAAGCAGAGTAACGCTACGGAACTGCGTGCGAAGCGTGGAAAACACGACGTGCGTGGCATATAAATACATGGAAATGCTGGAAAATTGGGAACGAAATTTGCAACGCATACACACGTTCGGAATATAACCCCTTAAAACTGAATGGATGTTAGGTAGAACTGAAATAATCTCTTATGCTGTTAAGGGAGGCTTCGAAGTATATTATTGGAATATTATTTTCCCCCATGTTTCATGTCCATAGGGATGTAGGGATGTTTCTAGCAATCGTGAACATTTTGTTTTATGAACGAAATTTGAGTTCCCTGGCATTTAAATTGTATGTTGCAGGAAGATAAATCGGTGTTGAAATGTTTAGTAGCTGGAATATATACAACGAAGTCTAATTCCAGCTGATGGCTCTTTTCTTTTACAATCGAAAAATACGCTTTTTATGATATTTTTCTTGATAATCGAAGGCGTTTAAGCATCAATCGAAATCATCGACAATGGTATGCATTGTTTTGCTTTGCTCCTTATGTTGTTCACGCATCTGTGTCTGGGGTCCGCAGTGGAATTACAGTTAGAAATTGATGGAGGCAAATTTGTGTATGCAGATTTGATTTGTCGTTCCGTTCGTTTCCACACTCACCATAGTAGACACGGACCACCCTTCAGTGCTGCAAGAGGAAGAGAAACTTTCATCTGGCGAATGTAAAATAGGACAGAAATTGTACGATATGGTGCTTTACAACGGGTATAGTTGTGTTTTTGGTTGTGGATGTGTAAGTCCTAGATAAGTCGTTGGCCAAAAAAAAAAGCTATGAATATTTTACCAGCATTTCTTCACCCTCCTTCTACCAGTGTGATAAAAAGCTTCCCTCTGCTAGTTGGGCGTGTGGCTATGGTTGTTGGCCCATTTGTCGGTGTGTGTGTGTGTGTGTGTTTTTTTTTCTTACCGTCCACGCTTCGATAACGACAATGGTGGTTTAGCTTTTACTTCAGCTCTTCTCTCGGGGGCAGCTTTTAAATTCAAAGCAGAAGGGAAAATGCTGTGCTTGACTGTTCCACAACCCCCACCTAACACTAGCATAGATTTTTGCATAAGTGGATGCATCGTAAAGCGCTTGTTAACGCAAATGCATGTTTTGTTCCACTTACGGTCCCTATCTGCATCTGTTTTGCCACGGACTTTGAAGATTGGGATTGGTTTTAGTGCTGCTTTAGCCATTCTAGGAGGGAGAAACCATGCCACCGCCAATTTGCGCAGCATTTGGTTCAAAGTCATGATTTGTTTTGTTTTTGAAATGGATATTGGGTTTTTAACTGCGAGATCTGTAAGAAACAAAAAATGCTTTTGTCTACTACACTCACCACTTTGTTTACGAGGGGAAGTTTTCATTAAGATTTTCACACAAAAAAATATCCGTTTGCTCTTTTCACTCTGATAACAAACTTCTCTCAGGTGGAAACCTGTAAACGAGAGCATGTTCCAGTTATTCGTTCATAGCCGGTTGACTGAACTAACGCACCAACTTCCTTCCCAATCCGGCCCTACGAAAGCTTCTGCTTCAGCGAAGGAAACACGGAGGGTTCTAACGGGTTCGCTTTGAATGGGGATCTGTGTATCTGTTTCACCCTTTTCCTCCTCTCCAACCAATCTGGCGGAGAGGATTTGAGGGCTTTGTGCCCACGACTGGTTGTTACTTCCATCAGCCCACCGTGTCGGAGTTAGTGAGACGTTCTTCTCCCTACTGGTGGTGTTGCGCTACCTTCTCGGTAATGATGGCGCAATCTGAAGTACAGTTATTTTTATGCAGTCGGGTATTATGAAACGGTTCTCTCGTTAAGGTCGCAACGAGTAAACGGACGTATCAGGATAGGGGTTAGCTAAAAATGAGAATACCACCTAATGCACCGCACAGCGAACGTCGCAGACATGGAAGTTACAGTGAAGAAGAAGAATTTATTTGACAACGGTAGGAAAGTAGGGTGGTCACAAGTACGTGAACAAAAAAAAACTGTTTTCCTGTTTGTGTGTTTGTGTGCGATGCATCATTAGCGTGTCGTCCTGAAGATGATAACACCTGAAATAGTTGGCCTTCGTGACCGGTTCCAGGATAAAAAGTCTTGCCAGAGTGTTGGTTATGTTACTAACACAGCGGCAAGCTGGTAACATCCAGAGCATTATGTACTCGGGTGTGTTTCGTTACCCGTTTAAACGTTTGTGTGAGTAGTTTTAAACGATTTGATGAAGGTGGTTCGCCAACGGTAGTTGTAAGTGGCGGTGTGTAGCCCAAGGGTACACGTTCGCTCGCTCGCTCGTTCACACAAAAACTTACCACTAAAGCAGACGAAAAAGCTCATTTAAATTGAAGCAATCATTAACCGCAATATAACAGTGCACATCGGTGGCGCAGGCTGGGTATGGTTGATGGATTCGGTAAGAGGGCTGCAATGGTTGTGCTGTGAGCGGTTTGTCCTCAATTTTGTTTCCTCTTTTTTGCACCTTTTCCTTCCACGCTGTGTAAGCGGAACCGACGCTTTTGCTTGGCGTTGGAGGAAGTCGATTCCCTACCTTTTTCTACCGCTCCCTGAGGGGGGCACAGCTTCTTTCTTCCCTTGCTCTCGCTGCAACTGCTTTTCCGGCCCATCCGGTGGTGTGTTCGATTTTAGTTTGGCCCGCGCTGTTGCTGCAGAGCATTTTTGTTTGTATGCGCGATGCTGCTTCTTCATGATGCATCAGTGTGCCCTACGATCGTGGTAATGTGGTACAGTTCTCAGGTGGAAAGAGGGACATAAGCGGAACCCCCAGTTGATGAGTTCCATTAGTTTCTCGGAACCTACCCCACCGCCAGCTGCGGGGAGATAACAGAAGAGAGCAGGAACTCTAAAACAATATTTAAAAAAAAACTGGTTTTGGAGCTCCAGTTTGCTGTGTTGCGAGAGAAGATGTATCTGTGCGGTGTGGGGGTGTGCACTGTTAAAGTGTGCTCAGGGCGGTTGCTTTTTGCATCATCTTTGCGGAAGAAGTTTTTTTTATCCCTACGAAAGACTTCTTTTGTTGAAATGAATCGAAGGTGTGTTTGGGAGTGTTTGAGAAGTTCGTTTAGTTTCGGGTTTGTTTCTCAGGTTGCGAGTCGCGTTTTAGCTGCGGGCTAGAGAAACACTGAAAAGCTAATATGTTATCCGGCCACTTTTTCGTAGAGTTAATTAAAAAAGCGTATAACCGAATTGACTGTTTTTGTTTTATTATAATTTAAGAAAAAAAACATAAGCAATTACTTGTTTTATATAAGCCAATGAAGCAATGAATTGTTATAATTAAAAAAAATTGCATAAACAGTGCCAAGCACGCATACTTATTTTTTTCATTATAATTTGATCCTTTTTATATATTTCTATATTTCATCTGGCTAGAACTTTAAAGCAAAAATGCTCTTCTCCATGGTTGATTTGCCGATAAAATTACAAAACCAGAAACGCGATTCGAAAACAACTGAAGATCGAACTGTCCTCCTTTTGCTCTGCTATAGTTTCCATTGGTAAGCTCTCCCCGGTGTGGCAACCACGATCTCTCTTCTGTAAAGCTGCATTTGAAAACGTCTCCGGCATGCTCTTTTCGTGTCGTTTTGTTATGCCTTTGACTTGTTCTTCTGCTGCTGCTTAGTTGATCTTCCTTTCTCCGCACATGCCTTTTGAGTAACGTTTGAGCAAGAATCGAATTGCGGAGAGAAAGATGGAGCCAAAGAACCAATACTGTGTATGTGTGTGAGTGTGTATTAACCCAAGTACCGTTACGTTGACCCGGTTATATAATGGGGAACGTGGGTTCTGTTCAGGTGTGTTGTGTGGGGCTTGGAAACTTTTTCGTACTGTGTGTACATGTCATCCTACTACATAAGGGGTGCGATCGTGCTCGTGAAAGGGTTGCTCTCGTTGGGCCGTTATAAGCTCGTTCACAGAGTTCGTTCACACTGTTGTCTGTGCGTTGAAGATCTTGGGGTGTATGTATGTATCTGTCAGTTTGGATTAGCTAGAGGAAATCTTCAAATGGAAGTGAAGTTCAGTTCTTGTTTATATACACATTCATACCGTTGCACATGCTTAAGAAATGTGCTGCACCTCATATAGGATGCTCTGGTTATATTAGAAAGGTATGCCTTTTGATGATGTAAATCAAATAGAAGAAAATAGGTGCTTTATTCTTTGTATCAATCATGGAATTGAAAAGATTCAAGTCATCCATCGTATAGCATTTACCTTTTCGTTCCGTTGGCCAACATATTTCCGAGAACCTACTGATTGACCTGATTTCCGGTCGAACGTTTGGATGGTGGAATCCGCGAATAAAACGCGAAAGCAGAGATGTGCTCTGTGTGTGTTTGTGTGTATGCGGTTTATTTATTTCGTTTATTTGTGTTGCTCCGGTCACATTGGTCGGAAATTTGGACTTTCTCTTGGGATTCTCATTTTTTGGGGGCATATTTAGACACACACACAGCATTTCCGTGTGCAGGTTGTTTTTGCTGTTTTATTTTTCGACGAAGGGATATACTTTCTTTTTTTTTCTGTCAAGTTCCGTTAGACTGGCCTGCTTCAAACGAATTGATAAAGAGGCCTTTTTTGTTGTTTTGGCATTTAATATACTCTGCTCGTCGTAGCATTAAAACAGCTGTGCTGAGATAAAAAGTATCTTCAGGGAAAGCTTTCAATTGGTAGGTGATATTCAATTCATGTTGTATTATAAAAAAACCGTTAAAAAGAGCAATAAATGCCAGGAATCAATGGAAAATTAAACATTCCTTGCCAAAACAAAACCAGCCAATTAGAAAGCCAGCGAAGCAAATGGTTTCAATGTAATGACTTTTCTAATCCCTAAGCAAATTTTTCAATTTGTTTTTGTTTTTCGTATACTTTTGTAATAAAAATGCATTTTTTACAAATTGCATCGCTTTAATTGTGTTTTATTAGCATTGTTGTATATTTTGTTGATATACATTCTCTATCATTCACATTTATTCACAGCAATCGAATATCTGATTCTATAGTTGCGGGATATTTGTGTTTCAATCTCTTCTAGCTTTCCCTAAGCCTTGCAACCCCTTCCGACTTCGTCAAACATACCAACTCTTTCGGTTCACGTACGGTACAGCATCCGGTGTTTAAAGTGGGGGTAAAATCGAACGAAGCAACACATTCGTCATAGCTCGATTTGTTTATTATTGGTGCCACCCGGTCGGTTCGATTCTTTCGACGTTTTCACGCATGGCATCGTAAAAAAGTATTCTTTTTTTGTTTACGCCGATGAGCTAGTGTACAATGTGCTCTCTGCTACCAACAGTCATGATGCGCTGATGGCGAATGTGTGTTCAAACACACTATGTTGAATGTTGAACTTTCTCACTTGCACGTTCGGAGCAATGTCTCCAAATGCCGTCGTTGTGCGTCTGGTATTGAGCCGTGCCCGTGCTCTTGTGGGTGTTGTTTTGCTTTGAAGCGGGAATCTACTATTTGTTCAATTTTCTCCCTTGCCAACACTTCCTGTGTGATGATGAGCCGTGCGTGTGTCGGTATTGCGCCAGTTTCGTCATCGAATATAAGGTACCGCTCGAGTCTTGAATATGCATTATACATTAAAGATGGGGTTCTCCTATGATTTCAACTACCGATAAGGTATATTAATATTTTGATGGTAATATTTTTTGTAATATGATATTATGAAATTATTTTCAAATAAATGTTCAAATAAAGAATATGAAGAAAAAAGCTCCATATTTCATAAGATATGATACAATAATAGCGCCCTTTTTACTACAAATCTCGTCCACCCATTGGCTCGTTCTTGTGTTGAGTTTACTCAATTTAATTTAACCTTGTTTACACGAATCTACGTTTACCCAACACCAGTAGTTTGGCAGCGGAAGAACAAATTACTCACCAAATCAATTGCCTGCTGCCACATTTACTACATGCTCATCAATCCCTGCATAACGGCCGTTAGGCCGCGCGAATCCGGTGATGGAGATGAACTCTAAATGCGTGTAGAAAGAAAAGTAATTCAATCTCTCCTCGTTTAGCATCGTTTCGTTACAAATCCGGCTAAGCTAGTAGAGCCCCCCCCCCCCAGGTTAAGACGTGTTTCTCGTTCGCCGATGATACGGTGTGATGGGTAAAATAACCTTGGTCAGTGTGCAAATCGGCTTTTGTGCGTGTATATGTTCGCCTGTATACTGCTGCGCTCCTGTTGCTTTTTCGTCTTCTCTCTCTTGGAACGCAAAAAAAAAACACCGACACACATTTTTGGTCTGTATGTGGCGGTGAAAATCCGTTTCATATCCTCGAACGGTACGAAGCGATATTTGTTTAGAATGGTGAGAAAAATTGCATTCAATATTTTTCATTTTCTACGCTGGGTGGTGCGAGAAAGCGACGAGCGGTAGTAGAGCTAGAGAAAAAAGTGGCAGGTTGAGTGATACATTCCGAATGGAGAACTGATGCAAAAGCTAGGAAAACCTGTTTCTTCGGGGCGGTAAGCGCACGAAGCGGCAGGTGGTTCATTTCCATAAGAACGAGCGGCTTGGAAAAAAGAAGGTAATTGGAAGTGATTTTTGCATGTATCAGTCATGCTTGCTCTGATTTCAAGAAAGATGTGCTAGCTGTCAGCTTTCTAGGAAAAAGGGCGACTAAAACAGTGTCGAACTGCTCAGAATCCGTTTGGCACATCAATTTTATATGATTAGTGTGCAATCTTTTGTTTTTGTTTTATTTTCCCCCTAAAGGATTGAGTCCAATCAGACACATGTTTGAATTTGAATCGATTCTAATTGGGAGGCAAGTAATATTTTAGCAATTTGTTTTGTGACAAATAGTTTGATATTTGACCATTATTGCTTGAAGGAGAGAACGAGAAAGAGATAACAATCCAATACTTGTATTGTCCCATTTAAACGAAAGCTTCTGACATGAATTCAATGTATTGCTCCTGTTGAATATGTTGATAAACACTCCGCTGTCCTCCAGAAAAGCATTAGTCCATTAGTTACAACAATTGTACATTTAACGCCACCGAAACATAGAGGAACCGGAACCGCTAATCGGAAAAGAAAGGTGCCTCTATTTCTTAGCACCGGGTAAAGGAAACATCATCTTTGAGTAGGATGTGTCTGTGTGGTTTGAGAAATCATTTCCGACACCACTACAGCGAAAAAAAAAAAATCCAAATGAGGTGAAAAAGTGTGCTGGAAAGACAAATTTTACAATCCAACCCACTTTTTCTAGTGTGTGGACCCGTCCTATCTGTAAGCGGAGGGCAACGCTCTAATGCCAACGACGTTACCTTGGGTGATGGCATTTTGACCATTTTGTTGTTGACGATCGTTAGCAAAGCACTGTACGGGAAAGTGCAAACATAGGGAAACATGGGAATCATCGCCCCTCACGTTAGATCATATCATCCAGTCGCTGCACGTACTTGCTGGTGCTGCTGTGTCACAGGTGAAGTTCGACTGGCAAATGGTGAGAAGACTGTTTCTCTCTATTTCCCTTCCATGTGTGTCAAGTGATTTCTATTAACCAAAACCACAAGCACAAACACGTAGAGAGAGACCTACCATCCCATGTATAAGCATTTTTTTTACTGGGGTATGCAAGGTTTGTTGACATGCGGAAGTTGGCAACTTAAAAAATACACCCAAAAGCTCATCGGACTAACCTCACCGTGCAAAGAAAATTCAAAAAGGATGTCCTTTTTTCGTTAATAAGATTTTCTTTTTTCCCGTGCGTTGTGTTTGCATGCCTTTTTTGTGTCCAACTTTGCTTAAGAGCAGTGAGGAATGTCCAAACGTTTAACGCTCCTGCACTACCGGAAGGGTGGTGCAAATCATTTATCTTATTATCTAATTTCAAATATCCGTCACGTTTTTCGGTGTGTTCCGGTCGCCCTGGATACTCTGCCGGAGATCTGCGGTGACGAATTGTTGACCAAGAAGGATGAATCTTGTTAGCGGGCTTTGGTGGGTTGTCGTTCGCCTGTGTCGTGACATTCTTCGTTGTGGGTTTTTCGACCTATGGTCGCAAAGATGGTAAGCTTTCTTCGTACTTTTTTTTTGTTGAAGTTGAACGGAAATTTGTTGATCCCTTTCTATCTTTTTCGATTTATGCTTCATGCTTCGCGAAGTATAATGTGGTAGGTGAGTGCCGTAAGCTATTTTGAACGAAACCTCCCTATAAGACGCTTCCTTAAACGGTGCGAATGTAAAATCTAACCATCGAAATAATATGAAATGGCAAATAGTGAGATGCGTTACAAAAATAGTTATCCTCTTCTTTTTTGTCATATTTTATTCCCTATCACTCTTAAAAAGTTTCCGTAGGGTTTATTTTATTTATTTTGTATGTTTTTTTTTATTTCCCTTCACGCAAAAGCCTGTCTTTCGAACTGAACATTTTTAAGACGTCTGCTGACCTTGCGCCGAGTTGAACTTGATTGTTTTGCTACGGCCAAAGAAGCTGACCATAAAAGCAACAAACCCCTTCGCTTCTATTTTCACCCCACTTTCCCTGATGTGAATTATGGTGGCCTTCTGTTCCGGACTTTTCCGGTCGGAGGGATTTCAGGCTATTTTTCTTTCTTTCGTACCTTTTAACAGATCCTTGATCCTTTGTGGAAAGATTCAAGATATGTTTAAGCTTTTGCTCCAATAGCTTTTCTCTCTGCCATTTCACCTTGTCTTGTGAGTGTGTGTGTGTGTGTGTGTGTATATTTTTGTGTTTGTTCGTTTTCCCAGTTCACAATTTCTTCTGCTGCTTTTTGAGGATGAACGAAAAAAATTGTTGGAAGGAGCGTTTGTACGTAGTACGTTTTGCGATTGGTGTTTGTTTTGGACGTGTTTGTTTGAGGTATGGGTTTATTTTCCCAAAGCATTGCCCAGAACAAAATCTGTGTTTTTTTGTTCGTAAATATTCCTTGAGTTAAATTTGTGTCGTTTCCTGTGGTTTATATTCCATATAAGCTGTAGTGCTGTAGCCTTATTTCCTCGGAATTCATTCTGTGCCAGATTGTATTGAATGAAACTAATTAATATCCAGTTTACATTTCAATACTCTTATCAAAAACATTGACGTCTTCGCCCGCTTCCAACTCGCTTAAAATTTGCTTGCGTGTAGCATCAATGCCTGCATACATTCACCTGGTAGAAAATCCCTTGCATTCCACCCGTTTACATCTATATCCGCTTAAAAACTCATATGGTTCAATCGTTACAATCAGAGTATGACATCTTCACTACCAAAGATACATTCACCACCTGCCGCTATAACACCTGTGACGCGCTTAGCGATGTCGATTATTTTACCCGCAACACGTAAACGTGGTGGCGTCTCCCAACAACGCATTAAGGAGAGCGTGTCCGATCGGCACCATTCGCGTATAATTTGCCATATTTTCTCTCGCTCGCAAAGACGATGGAATAATTTGGAATTTTACGATCGCCCATAAATTATTTCCAATCGTTGATACGTGCAGACGAGTGGAAATGGGAAGGGTGTGGTACGACTGCGATATGGATGGATGGATAGTGGTGTTGGCCCACTTACATTTTACAAGACTTACTCATCGTCCATATCGTACTAATCGATGAAGGATAAACCAGTGCAACAGTGAAAGAGAGAGAGAGAGAGCTCGTGAGAGTGAAAAAGAGACAGCAAGAAAAAAAAAATCAACGAAAAGAATAATAGTTACTGGATCACCAGCATTTTTCGCCGTGTACTTCTAAGGTTATATCAGTTGAGTAAAAGTAAAGCAGGGAAAAGAAAACGCGAGAAAAGAATTTGCTTTTCTGATGGTAATTTTCAAACAACACGCAACACGCCACCCTCAAACGTAACTCGTTGAAACCATGTTGAGAAAGAAAGTTGCCGGAGGAAGTAGAAAGAGTCGAAAGTTTGAAGAGCTCGTTTTTCTCCCTTGCGCCGCGCGCCTTTTGGTGTGACGAAAAACGTGGCGGTGGAGGATTTCCCACCCATAGAAAGTCAGGTGATAGAGTGACTGCTGTTCGCGATCGCTGCAACAAGATTTTCGAAACTTCTTTTCAATCGAAGAGTATGTCGGACGATAGCGCGTTGTTTGGAAAAACTCTCAAGAATGTTGAATTGACATCGACGGGAAAACTTGGAACTCTGAGCGCGGTTTGTCGAAGTTTTCTCCTTTTACACCACACCACCGGCTGCGCTATCGCGTCACGTCATTCCATTGTGTGCGAAGCGTTGTGGAAAATGTCAAAATCACCCCCGAAGCATAAGCTAGCATTTTCCTATTATGGATTGGTGAATGGTACAAATGGAAGGAATTTCCGTACCCTTCCCAACCAACCAACCACTACTGATCGACCAGACGAATGGGATTAAATATATCTGGTTTAAGGCAGCGATCCGAACAGTTTTCTTTTTCTGGTAATTTTTTGGATTGACTGACCGAACGAACGAAGTTCGGATAGAATTTTAACTTAACCCATTTATTTGTAATTTAAAGTAAGTAGAATTTGGCCGGTATGGTGGTACAGTCGTCAACTCGTACAACTTAACAACATGCCCGTCATGGGTTCAAGTCCCGAATAAACCGTGCCCCCATACGTAGGACTGACTATCATCCTGCTATGGGGGGAAATCAATTAGTCACTGAAATCAGAGCCCGCTAGTGGTACAGGCAGGCCTTGACCGACAACGGTTGTTGTGCCAATGAAGAAGAAGAAGAAGAAAGTAAGTAGAATAATGATCGACTAAAATAGAATCTTCCTATTTCGGACATGAGACGCAGGAAATTTCTGTTACCTGACAAAGAACATAAATGAAGGAAAAATGTCGCACCCTTTTTGAATTAGGTTGATTTGTGAGGCAATGCGACTGTTCCTGTAATATTAGTTCTATCCTTAACGGGATTGGTGCTTACAAAATCAAACGTCCATTTGATTGGATATACAAGGCTTAGTAGGTAATACTTATCTGTTCGTGTAAACACAATCTTATCTTAACATCTTCTCTCCGCTTGTACTTCTTTAACGAACTCCTATATTTATTTATATCTCGTCAGTCAGTTCATTCACCGTTTGCTAACAATTATTCGAGTTCTATTTATAGAATGGTAAAATAAGTGAGTACGAGAAGTGAATATCTCATTTCAAGAACTCATACGTTTAAATTACCAGGAAAAGTAATTACAGAACTGTATTTTTTACAACTTTTTGTCGCTATCGTTTCTATGAAATAATACCTCGATTAACTTGATTAACTTCATATCATAGTATCTTACACAAATGCAGTATATTCTACTCACTGGCTAAGTGAGAAGGATACACGACCGCGTTTGTTTTTCCCTGTTTCTGCCTTAAGCTTTTCCTACCATTCCATGAACGGCTACTGATACACCAACCTGTTGCTTATCTTGCACCTACTGATGATGTCCGCTAAAGAGTGGGTGATTAAATATTGCGCTTCCCACACAATAGTAATATAGGCGCAGAATAGTAATTTTCTTCATCACCAAACACGTCAAACTCATCCTTCATTGTAAACAAGTGAGGCGATGAAAAGTGGTAGTGAAAATGGAGATAGTGTATGCGCTTTGGTACGATCAGTTCAGAAAATATATTGAATCTAATTAGTATCGATTTTCCACTTTCTGCGAAGAAGTCGTCAGCGCAACATCATTTCTACCAAACACCTACATCGTACAAAGAAAAGGAGCCTGTTTTGTTGCGTGTCCGTTTAAATGGTTGATACCTTGGGGACATTTGGTGCCATTGCCCAAGCCGGAAAGTACACAAATTTACTATACGAACAGCGAGGAGGAGCGTAAGCTTACTACAACACTACTGCCACCACTTTCACCAATTCAATAACGTTGAAAATTGATACCTCGACTTCGCTGAAGTTCATAAATTGCAAAGACGCATTAAATCTGGCGGCATACGAGATTGGGAGAGAGGCTCATGCTGATGTCTCTATCGCTTAAATAAAATCCTGATATTAAAGTATTCTGCCTCAGGGCAACCCCAGTATTGACAATTTAAATCTGAAACAACCATGTGTAGTAGAGCACAATGAATAAGCCTTACATTTGATGCAAAAAAAATATTCTCTGTAGCGTAGATTGCATTTACTCTTGCAAATTTCATCGTTTACTGAATAAAATTGTCTTATTGTTTCGGAAGTGTATTGCTTTTGTTTCTATCAAAAATACCCCGCTAAGACTTCTCGCTGACCTACTGTATTCAAGGCAACGCAACTAAGTGAGTAAAGCTATTAAGCTGCATTACTTATGAATAGTGCCTAGAGCCTATCGTAGAACAGATGGTTCCAGCATGCCTTCATCGTTAATTTAAATTGAACAAGTCGTCTCGACCCCTATCAATCTTCATAAAACTCGATCGATAGTTGGTAGTTTTGGATGTATGTGAGTGGTATGGTCCATATGCTGGTACGAGTGTTGGATTATTGAAAGATAGTTTGACATGGTGAACTTTTGAGATATTTCTCCAAATCAAAACTAATCCTAGAACACTTGCACTATTATTCGGTCAGACACTTTTTATCCAACATTTCGGGCATCCTAATTTTGGTTGGTCTTGCTCTTCACACCTCGGATCACCACCACTTTCGCTCTTCTTTGTTTACGAACATGCTCATCACCTTGTAGCAGAAATATGATTCCGTCATTTGCTTATCAATGCTTGCGACAGTTGACGATATGTTGTCAGCAATCGTCATGCTCTTGTTGACAGTTTTTGGTTAACCAATTTGCGCCAGTGTTTTGCAGTCCATTCCGTTCATGCTTATCGGTTGTCCACATTTGTCCTCGACGCCGTTTCAGTGCTCTTTGTTTTTTCAGCGCTAGCTTGCTGAACTATTCACTTCGGTTGACAGAATGACCAATATCTCAACCCTCCCGAAGGATAATGGGAATGAGCCTGAAGTCTCAGATTTTTTGACAGCTGTAACATCTTTTGGAGGACTGGGTAGCTGCTTGTTTTCACTCGTTGCCGTTGGGACGTCAATGTTAGGCAATTGCGTCAAATGCTGTGTGATGACGCTGGTACGCTAACTGTTCTTCTGTATTGTTCTCCGCAATTCTCTATCGCTCATCGTCTCCCTCTTTGAGTGGAAAACATAGCAGAAACTATTTTTACTACGCTCGGTTGCTATTTCTTTGTGCGATAAAACGGGTAACACGCTGGATATGCTGCTATACGTCGTAAATGATAAGACCACACTCTGCTTTTCAAGTAACCGCTTCCTCCTGTTTGTCCCCTGGAGCTATGACAGTGGTTTGTCGCACGCTGTCCTTTGAAATGTACATTTTTGATAAATGAAACTGTTATTTCCGTCCTACTGTCCTTTGAAATGTACATTTTTGATAAATGAAACTGTTATTTCCGTCCTACGAGCCCAGCCCGGGGTATAGTTTTCCATCACCTCACTGTCCGCCGTGAAAGAGGTATTGTGGTGAAAAATGGGCTCACCACAACCCTCGCATAACGGAACCGGATGGAACGCTTCCACCAAGGGAGAGAAAAGTATTATTTTTTTACGGCTACAACCTCAAAAGGGGAAAGTCCAAATATGAAACTGCTAAATGTTCGTTTTTATGTTTGAAAGCGAATAAATGTTGCACGATTGAGTCACACGGAAATGCTGAGTCGCGGAAATGGTTCTATTCCGTGAATTCAATAATACACTGCTTAGTATGTTGCGATATCTAATGCAAACGCAACATTGTCACATTAGTCGGGAATAATTCTTGTCCGTGAATTCAATCATATGCTATCTCTGGTATATTGCGATTTCTAATACAGACGCCTCCAAGATATCCGTGTGATAAAAGAAAATAAATTTTGAATCTTGCAATGAAAATCTTGCTACTAAATTGTTAAATCACCATGCATGAATTAATTGTGTAAACCATAACGGGTATTGTTCACAGAAATTTTGCTGAAAATGTTCTAATACATACTAACATTTCACACCGTTAGCTATTGTCGTCGTTTAGCACCGATTTTGTGCCCAACTCCACGCGTGGAACATGATATAAATGAGGCGTTACGCTGAAAACTTTTATTATGCGAAAAGTTGGTCGTTTGCCGCCGTCGGGTACACTCGGCACCAGCATACGCCAACGGAAAAAGCGGTGCGACCATGTGTTGTAGGGAACGAGAACACTTACCAAGTTTCGGGATAATTATCGACACATAATGAGAATCTTTGGCTATGGAATTTGACCCGTTTTGGATGAGTTTTCTATGAGTTCCCATCGGTATTTATCGTTTCTAAGTTATCTTCAAATATCTCTTAGTGTGCTGAGCGATCAGCTATTC
>KI919746.1:15824-33887 GCA_000473525.2 Anopheles melas | reverse complement strand
ACTTTCGGTGCAGAATAAACTGTGATGGCTTTATAATCCATTTCCTGCTTTACAGGGGACTCTACGATACCTTAGGTTTACCTTCGTTGCATTTCAGCATTTGTGAATCTTTATCTTTAGTTTAATGCTGCAATCTAAAAAGATATCACAAAAGGTATTTGGTATCATTTTATCACAAAAGTATTAGAATAAAATAAATAAAAAAAATCGGTACAAATGATACTCAAAGAGGAAGAAAAGACCTCGAATCGGATCGACACATTTGTACCTATTAACGTGATCGTTGAATTTGAGTTCACAAACTGTCCCCGATACCTATCCCACACGCTCCACTAAACGACACTAATAGAGCGCGAAACGATTGCACCGAGGTCAAAAGGGAATATCGCGATGCAGCCCAAACGGTACCTGCTTCCCAAAAAACCGTGTCCCTGAAAGTAGTAGCCCAGTCAGTGCTAAACGAGCGCTCACCAATCGCATAGCATGTTTTACCTATCGATAAGACCGCAGTTGCGCTTGCGGTCACGTTAGCGTTTGATCGCGTGGCTGCAAAACTATTCTCCTCCTTTAACACGTTTCGACATCGCAGCACACCAGATAGTGAAACTGGTTAGCTCAAAAGAGTCGTTAAAAGCACTTTATAACAGCAAAACAGCAATAACTGGAACGCTTCGGCCTGTCTTGAGGGTAATATGCTACGGGGGTTTGACTCTGGTGGATCATAAATTCCATCCATCCGCCGTGCTCCGCTCCATCTGCGCATGGTCTGCACTCCTTCGAACCACCGAACCAGCAGCGGTCTAGGAACAGACGTAGTGCTCTCGGTCGGTAGTCAAAAAGCAGCTGAACACCTAAACAGTACCAGCCGGGTGCGCAGTCTAGTGAAACGTTTTAGTTTTGGGTCCCCCTTCCCCATTCTGATCGGTATGTCCTACCGTGTGCGGGACAGGCCCACACGAGCCACCCTCTCCGGCATCTCGGACCGACACCAGTGCGCATAACTTTATTATTCCAATTCGCCACCAGCGCACGGACGCGGCCAGAATTGAGCGCGATGTGCTCGGTACTGCCGGCTGCTGTAATGATATCCGAACAGCTAAATGTAACCCGAGATCATCTTCAGTTGATTCGCCGGCCGATAAGATCGCGTGCCGTTACGCTTTTTTTTTGTTGTTGCTGGCCTTTTTCGTACGGGGTTCGTGACGCGACCCTAGCCAGGCTTTAAATGGTCCCCGCTGGATGGGCGACGGGAGGGAAATATATGGAAGCGATTTGGAAGAATAATGCGCACGGAATTGAAATAGCAGCGGGAATGAGAGAGCGCGGTGCAGTGATTCTGCTCCTGCCTGATGCGGCTGCTGTTGCTGCTGCTGCAATCACATCGTTGCGCGGGTGAAAAATCGATCGCCGATCGTCAAATGTGTTTTCTTTGCCTCAACAGATGACCCGGGTGAGATGGACAAGTTAGGAACGGAGGTTGGGGTTTGTGATCTTATCCGGCCATAATCTTGCTAGCAGCATTAATCGTTCTGTTCGAGGATGCACGAGTTTGAAAATTCAATTAGATCTTTTCAGCGAGTTTTTGCAGCGAGCGAAGGGGGGAAAGGTTAAGGATTAAAAGTCAGCGAGATCTGATTACATCAAGCGGTGAGGTGAGAAATGGTAGACACTCTGTCAAGAGGATAGGACAATTTCTTACAAAAACGAGCTTTCTTCTATTGCAGTTTGAGTTTCTAAACTTTCTGCATGTTAAAAGCTCACAAAACACAATCTTAAATACGTCAACTGCGGTCGGTAAAAGCAGAAAAAGTCACAATCTGTCTCAAAGACGCCGATCAGAAAAAATCAACTTGAACGCAACAATAAGACACGAACCCCCGCGCCACAGCAAAGATTAGCAAATCTGTGTCATTTATTTTGCAAACTGTCCTATTTGCTATTACAGCAACATCAGAGATCAGAGCAAATTTTTCACGATTTTTGATGTGATTTTGAATGGTACAGTACATGTACTTCAATGTGTATCAGGGCTACTGTCGTACTGGCTTATCTGTCCCATTGCTGCTCACTCACTTCGCTCTATGCCTTCCACTTTCAACAGCAATTTCTTCTACAGCGTCAACGCTCAAACCAACCATCATCTATTCGCGCCGCTGCTTTGAAATGGTCCAGCCAGCGTAGCCCACCACATTGGTTGATCTTGGTTTATGATTTAATTTGCATTAAATGGCAACAGGATGGAGATTGGCTGAATGCAAAATAGAACGCATTCGGCAAGCGACTAAATGGAGCATTGTGTTGTGTGTTTCCGTGCATAGGATGCCGGTGGACAGGGGACAAACAAAACCGACTGTATGCATTCGAAGAGATAATAGCACCACCCGGGCAAAAAGGAAGGCATAAGGAAGTTGTGAAATCTGTCGGCGATGTTTCAAATAGACGAGAAGGAAGAGGGTAGGAGATTGTTTGATGTCACAAAGCTAAGAATCACAAATCCGCACCAGATTGTCCGGGTCAAACGAGAGGAAGATTAAGCAACTTCTAGCCGATGTTTGTTTTTGTTTGCATTGAAATATTCATTGTTTGCTAGAATCAAAAGCTTTTTTTTTAAGTATGCTGTCAAGCATTGGATATTTCATTTCAAACTAGAAGATCAAACACATCACGTTGATTCATCACGTTTGGACAAGAAGGTGGACAGCTGGATGGGAGTATTGTTAGCTCTGCCGCACCAATATGGACAGGATTTACAAGCAGCAACCACGCCAATACACACTAATTAGCCGTAAGCCGTAAGACAGTGTGTTGTCGTCTCTACTTCCTGCTCGTACCGAACCGAACGCTACGAAAAAATAACCCTTAGCCGGATCGATCCACAACAATGCGCAAATCCTTACCAAAATTTCGCTCATATTAGGAATGGCTTACTTCCCTAGCCGTGCGGCCGGATGAGATCAATCGTGCAAGGTAATCGTGTCCCTCGAGCGCGCGAGTGAAGCAAGCATCTCCAAAAATGGAAACCATTATCCCAAACTACCCTCGCTGCTAAAGCCCTCCGCACACAACAAACCACACACGTGGAAAGGCGAAAGATGCTGTCAGCCGAAGCCAGCGATGCTACAAGAAGAATACAGTCAACAACAACAAAAAAATGGGCAGCAAAATCCTTCCCAAGCTTGCAAACTGCATACAGTTGTTTTGCTGCGCCGTTTTACGGGTTGATTGGTGCAATAGTGAATTATGCAAATTAGCAAAACGAAACAACCGCACATCAGTACATCAGCGGACGAGCTCACACGCGGCGCTGCGCCGGGGATATATAAAAATTTTCCCTCCCCAAAACGATCGCCTAATTATTATTGTCGTCATAAACTTATAAACATATGATTCGTCTGTTCCCGGTCTGCTCAACCTGCCCCTGTATGGGAGGGAGCGCGATCAACGATCCGCACCGGGATGAGAATGGGCTGCTGTTTTAGTGGCGCCCGAAAACTTTTATTTCACTTGTAGCGGAGGCTGAAGACAGTTCTGCGCTGGGAGCAGGACAAGCTAGGTCTCCCTGTACGGAAGAGGCATGAGAAGTAATCTTTGCACGGAGAAAACCTTGCCTCAGTTTATTACACTCGCCCGTACCGGCCGTAACATTAACCGCCCAAGCAGCAAGCAGCATGGAGCGATTATGCAAGACACAAAATCATTCTACACCACCGATAACCACTGCGCGCACGATTCAATGGGTTATCTAGCGCTCTTGCTTGGTCACAGCACTCTGCGTCTGCGCGACCGGAGGTTCGTTTCCTGTCCGAAGTCTTTTGTTGACCAATCGCTTGTTATGGCGTGTAGCGATGTGGCTGTACGTTAATAATTTAACTAGTTTCTCCATGCTCGTGCAGAACGCGCCATTTCTCTGCGTGTGTGTCTCTATCTCGTCTATCGGCAATCGATGAGCTCCCGTCGTGTCGTACAAAATGGGAAATGCGCACATTCCAGGCGGGGGTAATGTGCACCACCGGACGCAAACATGCAACGCACGCGATCGCAACATCCTTCCGCCAGCGCCGGTGACTAGACCGTAGGCAGCTGGTTTTGAGACAGGTAGGGAAATTAAAATTTTATGACCCTCATCTTTGTGCTTGTCGCCTGTCCGTATGGTCGGACTCTATGGTAAAGTGTGCGCCCAAACTAGTGCGGCCCGAGATGAGCGGATATACACTACACCCGTCGCCCGGACGGTGCGGAGGTGATCGCAAGCGTGAAATGAGCGCGTATTAGCATGATTTTTACACTGATTTTATGCGCACACGTACGAAACCTGTGCACCGGGTTCGGTGCACATTACCCAACGCGCCGTGCAGCTGAAGGTGACTACGATTTTCTTAACCCTCCAGCGGGAAATAGGCGGAATGTGTGTGCAAGAGCGCAAATCTTTCGTGCAAGACGGACGGATAAAAAGCAGAGCATGGCGCACACGTACTTTATGCCGGCCTGACACTCGGCATCACTTACACCCGGCCTTCTCAGCCTCAGCTTTCAAACGAGCAAAAGAGTCGCGGTGTGGCGCACGGGTTTGGAATTATGACATAAATGATGAAATATAGGAAAATTACATGCATTTAATCTGCATTCTTGTCTACTCTTTTTTTTTCCTCTCTTTTTCAATCGCTTCACTTTCCTGCAGCTGGTTGCATCTGGTGCCGTGGTGCCGTTTTTATTTGCTGCATCACCGTCGCCAGTGATACTGGTTTACTTGCTGGTATGCATTGGGAGGTGATGCTTTCGCGAGGCGCAGATCTACAAACACTAGCCAGACGGGAATATGATTTCTTTTTTCAGTACGGTAGAAACCCATCCAAACCGGTCACGGGCACGTGCGGTAAGTGATAACAGACTGTGAGGCGATTGAATACGGAAAAGAACATAGTTTGAGAGTGAATATGAAATTGATATTGTTTGTTATATATTTTAGAATAATTTTTAAGCATTTTATTCGAAAAATCATTCAAAAAGAATAAAATCTATCGTTATTTATTACTGCGAATACAGCTGTGATGCATTGTTGATGGACTCATTTGCCTTCAAAATAGCTAAAACGATATCCTTTCAGGGCGTTCTTCTCACTAATAACTACAAATGAGTCAAATAATTGAGAATTTTTAGAATTTGCACCGTCAGAAATCAACAACTTCATATCATTCTATCTAAAAATGCATTTAGACGTATCTATGGCAAGATTTGTGTCCATTTTTCCCCCTCTCCAAATCCAAACTACCAAACAATCTCTTTCCAAGCAAACAATTTACCCCTCAACTTCTCTTGTAACTATCAGTGCATACTTCTCTGTACCACAAAACCACACAGCAGCACCCGTCTGCGTATGCTGATCGTATCGAAAAATTCTTCACACCAGTTACGTCCCCGTTATTTATGTACCTATCTCCGCAGCGAGATGTTGCAGCAGCAGTAGTGCGCGCACGAGAGTACGCAACGGTACCAGCCAGCTAGTCAGCCTCCCAACGTCTCCACCGTAGAGAGCCACGTTACAGTTGGCTACATGTTAATAAATTTCCATTTTATTTATTCACGCGCGGCCCAATCGCCCGCACCAGATCGGGTGTAACGCGCGCGCGCGCGCTCACGGAAGGTGCGGATTTGTAATTTGTGACCGATCAACCGACCGGCCCTCAACGCACACTCGGTTGTCCAGGTCCGGCACACAGCCCAGGAAGGAGCGAACAGTTTTCGGAGGCAGCAGCCCAATTCCGGCAACCCGCGTCGCGTCGTGTCGCGTGTTGCTCGCTGCGTTGCTGCGAACGCGCACAAAACCTTCTCGGCGCGATCGCCCAGGCAAGCGTTGTGACGAAGAAATTCGCCCCGGTCAATTGTTCGCTTGGATCGATCGGTTCGGTTCGGTTTCACTTTCATGGTGTACGTTTTGGTTGAGTAGACTTAATAAATTTTCCTATCGATAGCTTCCACAATGGCAGCAGGCGGCAGGTGGCAGGGCGGTGAAACGGGGAGACCGCAATACGAGTACACAGTCGAACAAACTCCCAAGACAAGACGAACGGTCCGTCGGACCAGTGGTAATTTGAATTAGAGATTATTTACAAAGGATTAACATGTGTAATTCAATATACGGCAGCCCGGGTCTGTCCCGGAGGTTTCGCCCAAGGGTGGAAGGAAACACGGGAACGGGCGAGCGGGTGGAGCTTGGTAAGCAGTCAGGGTGTAATTGATTTACGATGCTCTCCACAGCATTCGATTCGCGATCGTCCATCGTCCCTCCCTTTTTTCCGAGCCCTTTGCTCGCAGTGGCGGGTTCTTGCGGGTGAATGCAGTCGTTGCGTTTTGTGCGCTGTGCGTTTGCGTGTTCTGTCTGCCAGTCTGCCCGAGTGTGTGTGTGTGTGTGTGTGTGTGTGTGTGTGTGTGTGTGTGTCCCTGATACCTTGTGCCGGGGTTGCGTTTCCAATTCGGACAGCGCGGACAGGCGAACATGTGTTCTAATTTTGCCCACTAAACAGGGTTCCGAGCGAAAGTATCGTTTGAAAGGGAGTTACCCTTCGCCGGACGGTTTTGCTGCGTAGCTCGCCTCAAAGGGCCATTCCGAATGGCCCGAATAAGCTTTAGCGGGATCACGACGGTTACGGCGACGTTAAGCTTAAAGATATATCCTGTCCGGAGTTTAATTAAAATGTTGCACTATCGATTGGGTACGGGCTCTCGACGCCCAATAAAGCGCGTGTCGACTAATGGTCGTAAAATATTTCAAATGACTTCTGTAAGTGCATCTCATGCGGTTAGCGGAAATGGCAACAAGCATGCTAATTGCAGCGTTCGATATGTGGGTGATTAGCTGTTAAAAACTAATTCCTTTTTAATTCATTTATATTCGGAGACTTTGGATAGGTGGTTTAACTTCCATTTTGTTCTGTTAAAGTATTAAGAAAGTGTATTTCAATTTAAAGCAGTTAAATCGTATTGATATTGATGCTGTTTTACACTCCATGCCCGAAATTATACGACTCGACAATGTATACAGCTCCATTCCTTACATCATCCCGCACGGTAGTAAAGCGACCAAATTGCACCGTCCAAAAAGTTCACGGCCACATACTCCCAACCAAAATACGGCCCAGTTGTACCGCTCCCCTATTCGGTATGCATCGTCTTCAGTGCACTCTCGCCCCGGCACTTGAAAGGTTGTAATTAAGGGTCAAACCATGCCCCAACCTTGACGGCGGAACACCAAACGTACCAGTGCGCAATTTCTGCCAACCCACATCCTGCCACCCGGTGGCACACTCGAATCCGTGCGCGAATGAAGATCTAATAGCGACCAGAAATGTGTAACGAGAGTGTAACGAGCATACGCCTGCATTCGCCAGCTGACATCTACCAACACACAGCAGCGCCATCGATCAATCCAAATCCTCAAAACATCATGCGCAGAAGCAGACACCCTACTTCATAGCACGGCTTCCGCTACGCTTTGATGCACGTAATGATGGTTGTCCCGTGACCCGCTGGCTGGGCAGTCTGGGCAGCGGGGGCCATTCTTTCACGGCTTACCATCAACGTCAATCGTACAGCGGGCAGCGTGAATCATGAGCACGAGCCGGCTAAGCCCCCAGGAAGGGATAGATGACCATCCGTGGTGTATTGTCTTGGGCGGCACGCTAGGTTTGGAACTGTTTTTAGAAGCGCCCACACACCCACACGCTCCGAACGTGGATCAAACCTCCCAGCCACAGGTCAAGGGAAGGTCAGCACAAAAGCAGCAGTAGCGCCATCAAAGACCCATCTCTACAGCTATTGTTGTATCAAAGAGGATACTTTTTTTAAATTGCACCCATCCAAAAACGTGTTTTGAAGGTAAACGAGTGTTGGCTTCATTTGATGTAAATAAAACCAACGATCAAGCAAAGACGCATAACTCAATCACGGCGATAGGAAGTGAAATAAATCCTTTCGTCTTCAATTGCCCTCCGCTATGCAGACCCAACTGGAACGCTTTGCAACATTAATTTTCTCTCACAGGTGGCACACAACCATCGGCCACAGCCAGTCGTGAAGCCGGTCGTCAGCACCATGTTTCTGTCACTGCCAGCTGCCGGTGGTGCTGTTTTACGACGGTAATATATGGGAAAACGCATCACCGTTTCACCACACACACACAACCAGGCCTCCCGCACACCGAAACGCGAAAGCATGGCATTTCATTTGCATATTTCACACATCGTTTGGCGGTTCGTCTTCTAGCCGTTCGTTGAAGTCTTTCGTCGTTCGGGGCGGTCGAAATGATAAAGTGGCATGTAGAGAGGCAGCGCTTCACCCGACAGCTACGATAGAGGGAAAGAGGGACCGATCGTGTGTGTGTGTGTTTTTTTTTGTGTGTGTGTGTGTGGACAAATATGGCAATAAAAAAACGGTCATAAGAAATGGTGATGATAGACGATGGGTGGTTTTATTATCAATTTGTCGAAGCCTGATTAGACAATCGTCGCAGGTGGTAAAAGCGTGCTTGACATTATCGAGGAATGAGTTAACAAGCATTAACATGACGGATTAATTGAGCAATCATTCGTGCTGGGTGATCGTTGTTAAGGAAACAACAGGAACAGAAACAAGCAAAGCACTAAATCATACAAAATAAGTATAGTATTTTATCATTTTCTAATTACAACTACCAACACCATTTAACTGCAGAAACATCATCGTCGCAATGAGTAGGTTGAATTATGTGATATGAACACAAAAACATGACCATCACGCCGCATGGAATCTGCCGGTATCAACTCCACATTGAAAGGAAGATCTTTAATCATTCTCCGCCCCGAATGTGAACAACACCATTCCAACAACGGCCTTTCCTCACCCTGTCCAAGTGTCGAAACAAAACAATTCGATTATTTATGAACGTGTCCACCTTCCAGCTGAGCGGGCGGGAGGGTGAGCGCGCTCGATCGCGATCCAAATCGTTTCGAAAGGGCTGGCTGGCATTTTCCGTCCATGTTGTTCTCAATTCGATTCCCTTTATTACGAATTCATTATGATGGGTGATGATTGTACGGATTCCGCGCCAGGCCCCGAAACAACGCGCAATGATTCTTGTGGTAAGATCGAACGCCAAGGTTTTGTTTTGGGTTGCGCGGGTTTTTTTTTTTTTTTTTTGGCAATGACCAAGTCCATCCGAGTCCAGCCGCTCTGCCAGTGACCCATACGGGACAGCGACGGTTCTTTGCCGGCGGTGATAGAGAGATCTTTTTTAAATTGGATTTCCCTGGTCGGCGGCGATCGGCCACCACTGATACGGGGACGTTTCTCTCTTTGTGTCCTGTGTGGGGCTTCTTTTATGCTGCTGTTGCTGCTGCTGCTGCTGCTGCCTTCCCTCCGTTAGGCGTTGTCTAGCGTGGTGACTTGCTTCAACACCGGACCCACAGAGAAGAGCCCCAAACCATGATGACCCAACGATGATTCGTGCTCCCGCGGGGGTGATTCTTGAGCGTACGGCGGCCGCATACCATCGCTACATGCGTCTTTGGAAACATGCGTTTCTTTCGCCACAATGGCGCTTTACGCATGTTGGGACCCAAAGCGGGGTAGGCGCGGGCAGGCTGCAATTTTCGGCCAACCGGTCAAGCTGCGGCGAGCGAAAACTCTTCCCGAGAAAACATCCGATGGGATTATGTAGGGTGTCAATAAAAATTTACGACTCATTCACGCATTTCCAGACGAGATATTGTGCTGTGAGGGCTGCGTGTGTGTGAGTGAGTGTTTGTAGGGTTATTTTGTTTCTTCGCCTGAACGATTCACGACCTTTGCTGATGTTTTTTTTTGTGTGCTCTGCCTTCTTCAAGGCAAGACGAGACGATCGGGTCATCTGAATTGATTTTTTCTTCTCTCTCCCGGCCCGGTAAGTGTGTTGTACATCGGGATTCGATTTGGAATGAGCTAAAGCGGGGTGAGATTGCAGCTGTTTGGTTGAAAAATTGTTTCGGGAAATGAAAATGTTCACCGGGCGATATAAATCAGAAGACGAGTTAGCTGATGCATGCTGTGTTTTTCGGCACAGCTGAGGTGTGTGAAGGGGTAGGAACTAGTAAGCAGTGGGGCGATGATCGTACAGGTCACGAGAAGAGGCCAGAAAAGTGTCGAAAGCTGACCTCTCGTACGGTGTTGTGGTGGCATTCCATGCCTTTAGTCGTTTTTTTTTTCGGTTTGGATGATCGAAAATGGGACAAAACTGTGGAGAGGTTGAAATGAAGCAACAACCTTTTGAGAACATAAAATACATGTACCATTGAGATAAGACAATCTGTGCAGCTGGTTGCGTAATTTCAATCATATACAAGATGTTTAAAATTTATTTACCGTTTTTCCCTGTCTCAATTTGAACGTTGAATGGTATACACAAAACGCGCAAACTCTCGGTTCATTACTCAATCGTTTACACGTGAAACATTTGCAATAAACATCCACTACAGGCCAGTTGCAGCGCCGGAAGCTACAAGCAATCGAAACACTATGCGAACGCTGGAAAGTTGCCATTAATTTTCTTCCATCTCCCATTCCTGAATTCGAAATGTGCGCTACAACAACAACAGCCGTGCTCCGTATATCCCGATAGTTCCCAATTTTCCAAACAACACACAACGGGAGGGACTCCTGAAACCGTCCAATCATACAAGGAACGACGCCAATCGATCCGTAGCTTACAAGCTGCCTTCAGGTGGCAAGCGTGGCTAATTAGACGAGCCAAGATCGAGCGGCAATGCGAAACAGAAGTGCTGCTTTGTGATCCTGTTTCCCGTATGCATCCTGAGGCCTTGTTGCAGCGAGCATGGGCAGACAAAACGATGGCTAAAACAATAATGAAGACAGCAACGTTACCACCCGCAAGCGATGATTTGGTTTGATTAAACGGTTCCGCCCCGGGTGCTGACGATGATGATGAATGTGGCGGGATCAATTTCGGTTGTTAAATGTACACACACTCACCTGAAGCGAAGGTTTGTGCGAAATTGGTCACAAACGGGGAGTGGGAATGCAATGTTGGTTTATTGGTTTATTGATGGTTGTAGATATCGAAAAACTTTGTAGCATTTTTTTTTCTTTCAGTATAATTTAAATTATCTTCATTTTCCAACGATAAGCTAGTTAAAATAACTTATTGTACTGCCTTTAAATGAATCAAAATTTAATTACCCATGTTCAGAGGCCATCTCATAACATTGTAAGCAATATTGATGAGACGAAGCAAACCTCAACCATATAAAACTTTGATTTCATGCCTTGAAACTTCCACTGTTCGCAATGAAGCATGTTAAATGCGAATGTAAACAATTTCATCCGTACGTTCAAACGAACCCAGTGCGTTAAACTTCAAAATTAACCTACATAAACGGGGAGCGTCCAGGAGGCTCACAGCTACACAACCGGAGGCGTTTAACTTCCCATTACATATGCCTGTAGCCAACCGTTTGGCTCATGCTCATCACCATAATGAATGAAACCGTAAAGGAAAACGACCGTGCCCCGATGAGAAGAGGCCTATTGTATGTTTGCAATGTAATGAGGAGGAAAATTGGCATTTAAAGAGAGAGAGAGCATTATTACCAGAACGGAAACGGTTTTGTGGATTTCGGGCTGAGGTTTAACGCCGAGAAGAAGATGCATAACGAAAATGTTTGAGGAAGATAAATTAAATTAAAGCAGGTATATGTTTGGACACTTAAAGATCGACACAAGGATGCTTTGGAAACTTGAATGCATGTATTCATAATGATTTTTTTATGGTTTTAACGCGAACCTTAAATATAATGAGCAAAACACTTTTTCCGATTTCAACTGTTGGGCACAATTGAAGAACAACAGCTTTGTAATCTTTCAAAACTTCAACCAACGAGCTTTTACTTGTTATTCTCCTTGGCGTAGAGACAATCCTATTTTCTTGGACCTTCAATAGCGAATGAAAACGAATCCAACACAAGGAAACGAGAGCGCTTTCAAAGCCCCAACGCGAACGCGAACCACAAACGACGCAAAACATAAATCTAAGTGTCAAAAATGAAATGATAAATAATTTATCAATAATAATGAATTTGTTGCTCTCCGTAATGCCATCGCAAAAAAAAAACGGGACCAGCTTGGGTCGGTGAAGGCGTCAGGAGCTCAGTAGCGATATGGCTGCCGTTACCTGTTACCGATAGGAGCACTATAGAGAGAAGAAAGCATTAAATTTCCAGTTTGATTCTTTCACGCAGCGAAACTCGCAAGAAGAAGCCCTTTTGGGAGAGAGGTGTAACATTAAGCTTCAATGTCTTTAAAGCGAATAAAGAATTGAAAGAGATCTGCTGGTCTGCTGAATACTTTTTGCCGAACCGTTTGAATATTAGCTTCCGAAAGGCGATCCCTTTTTCACCGTCGGGAGCGCTCCTTTTCAACACACAGATATTCACATTTTGTCTATTCTTTCCCGTTTGCTCTTGAATGGACGATCGGTGCGCCTAAATGGCTGAATGAACCGTTGAGGCACAACCAAAACCGAGCCTTCCTTTCGCTCCCCAACGAGGCGAATCCGCATATGTTGTTGGCCAGCGCAACACAAACCGTGCGGCGATAGCAAACGGTTGTGCTACGGTTGGTGACGGTTTTGCCGTACCGGCTACGCCGTTTTTGTTACATTCGGACGTACCAAATAAGTAGGTATCGCTAAAGAGAAGCTCGTTAGAGCAACGGCACTCACATCGAGCACTGTGCTGAACGCACATTATACTGGCGTGGCTCTACGATCACTTACGCTCGGAGTCGGCGAGGTGGAGTGCGAACGATTGTGACGCGGTGGCATTGAGCATCATGCCGATCCCCCTACCTCCCCCGTGGCGGGTGGTGAACTAATCCCATTCCTAATGATTGGGTTGGGCGACATTCGAGGGTGCGTTTGCGGGCCAGCGTGTTGCAAATTGCCGCGCTGGATGGTCCTGCGCGATGGGTTATGTCGGCGGTTTGATGATCGCACCGATCTGGGGCAGCTTTATTGAGCGTCATCCATCAGGCCGGGGCAGGCAGGACGATCAGGCCTGAGCTGGATGGACAGCGTGTTGCTTGATATCTGTGTTTCTCCTTATGGGTAATAAAGTACACGGTTTGCTTTCGGATCTTCTGACAAGACGTCGGATATGAGTTTCAGGGGTGAGTGATACTTTACCATTATTGTGTCCCATTCCTTTGCACTGTTTCTGGCATTATGATGTGTTTAGTTGTTGTCCTTTCTCTGGTGATTTTACTTACTTTTTGATTATCTTTCGTTGTTGTTGATCTATTTTATTGCTTTGTTGTGTATTTTTATACAAACTTAAACCATTGTTCATATTTGTTTTCCATTTTACTCAAGTTATCAATTGTTTTCTGTTATTTTGTTGTTGTTATTTTAAAGAAATATTTTTTTTTTGATAATTCGTTATCCTTTTCCTCATCAATTTCTTCATACTCATCACATCTTCTTTGCATCCGTTCTTTTTTTTCAAAATTCAAGTTTTAATCTCTTTATGCAATCAACTTATTTTTTCCTATTAGATACTAATAGTAAAGCGCAACTCTAGGATCATTTTCTTGCTTCTTTATAGGATCACCTCTATTTCATAAGCTAGTGGAATTTATCGCCATCTTTACCACAGACGACATTCGGTTTTATAATTTCGAATAACTTTTCACTTCTGCTCTGGTTTTGCCATCCAACACTGAATTTAATTAATAATTTGTCAACTTTATCGTCTGGTCCTCATTTTCAGCTGGCTTGTTAAGCTTGGAGCTCATTTTTATTAACACCTACCCCTTCACAGCCCCAATCACCGCAGGCCCCGTTTTTGCAGAAATTTGACCCGACAGCATAAATATGCAAATGTTATGCCATTCATGGTGGTGGCTCGCTCGAAATACAGAAGCAACGACATCCCATGGCGCCCGCTATTAGGTGATGTCGTTTTCGATGGCAAACGGGTGAATCAAAAATTATTTCCAACGATCATGTTCACCTCTCCGGCTTTTTTGTTGCTTGTTCGACGTTGCCTGCTACCCGAAGCAGCCCAAAGCCAGCTGTCCAGTCCAGGCAGGCAGACACGGTTTGGCAAGCGAATGACGTGAATGCGTGGATTTTGTGCGAATGTTTCGCTCCCTTCTCTTCTAAGCTTTCCACGCAACCAACGCTTTGCCGCTCCGCGTTCGCTTCTAAGCTTTAGGCGCGTCTTCTAAGCCGTCGGGTGTGTCCATGCAGCGAGGTGGGTGGATGAAAGTCGCTGCTCCCGAGCGGACCAAACACAACGGTGGGCAACGGTGGCCGCGTGAAGCCAATCATGCTGCTGCAGGAAGGTGTTTCACGTTTTTCTTTTCGCTTCCTTTCACACTTGGCGTGGCGCGTGTGGTAGCGATTTTATGCCCTAAATCAAAAAAGTTAATATTATTATTCGCTTTTAATGCGATTTTATGACGCGGGAGATTATGTAAAGTAAGCTCGCAAACAAGCAGGCACCGCTTCAGCTTCACAGGGACGGTTAGAGTGAAGGGAAGACGGCGAAGGAGACACTCATGTTTCCCCTCTTTGCGAGGTCGCGTATAGTGTCCTTTTCCCCCCCCAGCGCTTGTTTTGAAGCAAACGATGGTGCTCGGGTTCAGGTGTTCGGAGGGCAGCACCACAGCTCTAGCGCTAGCTGACCGCGGGGGACATCACATTTGGGGATTTATTTATTTATTTATTTTGTGCCTTGTGTCTTTGGTTGCTGCACCTACTCCACCCCTTCTGCCAGGCTTGTAGCTGTTTGGTTGAAGGTGGAATTAGTAAAATAAGGTTTTGCGCGCAGCAGTGCACACCAAAAGAAAAGGAACGAGACAAAACACTAAACAGAATCGAAAGAGAACACACACACACACACACACCAAAGACACATCTCGAAAACCAGGAAATGGGCAGACTACAACCGCAAGCGTTAAGTACAAAACGTGTCGACCGCGATCCAGGTTGAGGGCGTTTGCGCGTTTGGAAGGCCGTTTGCAAATGCAGTCACCCGTTGGAATGGTCGTCGTTGCCATAGTCGGTCAGGGCGGCACACGGCAGAAGAAGTGTGTTGAAAAGCCAAAGGAAAATAAAAGTCAAAACCAAACTTCACACATTTATGGTTGATAGGGGGGGGGGGGGTAGGTTTTACGAGCTTGTTAGGAAATGTTTCTTTCGGGTGATTATGCATACTTCGGCATTATGCAAACTCAAACACATAAACATATATGAAGGGAGATGAATGAAGGTATTGCTGAGTATAAAAGGCAGGGGATTCATTCAGTAAGAGGATTTTTTTGAATTGAAAACATTAATATTTCAAAAGCTATTATTGAAGCTTTTTTTTGTAGGAAAACATCAGAAAGCGCCTTTTCATTAAAAATTCCCACATTTTAACATTATAGATTAGAAAGTCATCGCGCACAGGTCTATATTATAGACATCTCGAAGATGACCACGTTTCATAATTAATTCCCCCAATCACACATCACAAGAAGGGAAACATTCGCTCCCGTTTTCTGTGGCCCAATTTAAGGCACAGATAAAACCACCGGCCAAGGCGTTTTTGTTTAATGAACACCTTCTCTGTTCGCTGACACACGGCCGGCCCAGCAGCACAGCCACCGTCGGTGCACTTTCCTTTTCCGAGGGCGAACGTCGTCGTTGTCGTCGCTCGTGGTCATCATCGAACGCTGGCAGCGGCTATTAGATCTAATGGTCCGAGCTCTTCATACCCATCATTATCAAAATGCATGCATCGGAACGGCATCATCCTATGGCAACCTTTCAAGGCATTCCCGTGTTGTTGTTGTTTTTTTCCGCGCTCCAATCGCGCGTCATCGCCATCATCATCGGCGACGGTCCGTTCGTTCGATAGGGAGTGACCTCATTCCTTAAATGAACACGTATGTCGTTCACGTGGGGGAGAGGGGAGTAAACCAAGAAGAAGAGGATCTCGTACACAGGAAAACACAGCAACACACCCGCTCGCTCTGCTGACCACAAAAGGCCACCACCACCACAGTGTGCTCGTTTTTTCCACGACGGACTGCTCGACTTTTCGCAGCTTTTAGCATCGACGGGGAACGGTTTTAGTTTCAGCGAAAGAATTTTCACCACAAACATGACGCTCCCCTACCCAGCGGGATGAACGAACAACGTTCGTCGTCTAATCCCTAGCGCCAATTCAGCTCCTCCTCCTCCGCGACACACTGCGATGCATTTCTTTTAATGAATGCAAGTACACGCTGCCCCTTAATCATGTGGCAGTGCGCAGGGAGCGTCAGGCTGGGGCCGCTTGTATCACATCCATCATTTGAATAAAATATGTGTGTTCCATCCTAAAGCGCGTACCCGTGCGCGTGGTACGATCTTTTGGAGGTAGACCAGGTTCGGGACCTCGATCATGTCAGTGGTTTCGCTAAATTGCTTCCTGGTTCCAATTTCTTGCGATCGATTTTGCGCAATTGTTTGCACACATCCACCACACAGCTGCGCATGGGTACGGCGCGACCTGCAGCTGAAAGTGCATCAAATAGTACCTCGAGCACACAGCACAAACGCTCAATCAGCTACACACGATCGTCTTTCGGCGCACCAAACTGGAGCATCTCCCCCAGATGTGCTCAGACACACACACACACGGTGCAGCAGGATTGATCCGAATCACCTTTCCCCATGTTCACGTGTGTTGGCGATTTTTTGTAGACACGTATGCAGATGAGCTAAGGCTTGCTCTCTTGGCAATGCAAATGTGTGTTCCCCGTGGATGAAATGTATACTCTCGCTTGCTTGTCGTTGTTTCTTCCAGCTCGGGCGCTATTATGCTCAAATGGTGATCGGATGATTGGAATGGAAAAGTCGCTCGATCGGGATAGTACGCAAAGGGGGAGGAAGAGATAGGACAAACGCCAACGGCCTGCGGGCGCATTTTCCTTTGATTGGACTTGGGGTTTTGTCTTGCTGCATGCGTGTCGTAGGAAAACGCGCTGTGGATGCGTTCCTCGTCCTAACCTAGTCACGGCAACCCGAACGATTTTGGTTTGATTACAATTGACATGCATAATTTATCTAGCGCCCGGCTTTAGGGCCCAGCTACGAAAAAGTTAAAGCATCAATCTGCTCTATGCACTCCTTTTCCCGTTTGGCCACAGTGCATGTGTTTCTGTTTTATTTTTACTATCAAGGATCGATCGATTTTTACCGTTCGCAAAGGGTCTGTTTCCCCCCCCCCCCACGAATGGAGTGCATCGTGTTCGTCCATTCGAACGAGGACCGACCGAGGATTCAAACTGACATGGTGCGTCAAAAGCAAATGGGTCGGAATGACATCAGCAAGATCACATTTCATCCACATTTCAACCCTTCGTTCTCTGTCCTTTCTCCTGCTACGATGGGTTAGATGCTTGCATTTGCGTATAGAGACGTCACAATGGTGATGGAATGCGGGTGAGGAAATTCCTGCGACTGGAAAATGTACGTGCAGCGCTGAATGAAGCAATAGATGCTAATGTTTGCATTATGATGCTTCAAAAGGTAACAAAGTGGTCTGTACTGACAAGGAAACTTACAAAGAGCTGGATGATACTCTAACATAATCCATAAGCCAGTGCGGTTTGGTTTAGGTCTTTTAAATAGATTAATTAAACTTTAAAGCCAAATATGTAGAGCCATTTTATCGTGTCTCAATTTTGTTGTGATTTTTCCTCATAAAGTCATCTAATTCATCAATGTTCACCTAATTGAACATTGTACAAATTAATGGAAATGCTAACTAACGATGTATGAATTGATATGGAAACACAACCTTAAAAGTTATATTAAAATATCTTTTCAGCCAAGGAACATCTCCACGTGAAGCTCAAAGCCTCAAAAACAACAGCAAAACAATAGCCAAACCACTCGTTAGCCACGCTCCTTGCGTGCTCACTGACCGCGAGCTCTACGATTGGTCAGCGATAAAGCGCTCCATCTATCTGACTTTCAATCTACAGAAAGAAAGAAGGAAAAAAAAA
>KI919746.1:0-15534 GCA_000473525.2 Anopheles melas | reverse complement strand
GATGGCTAGCCCATCCCAACACCCGGCTCACCGGCGGTATGATGTTTGCCGAGCGCTGTTAGCCTTCTGCAGGTGCACTGGCCATACAAAAACGCGTTTGTTTTGGAGGGAGATTGAGGTGTGTGTGTGTGTTTTTTTCCCTCGCACGAAACTATTCACGCTCGATGTTCAAAATGGTGGCCATGAATAGGTGGGGTATCGTGCACACACACATATACACACACACACACACGTTCAGTGCCAGTGGGGACACGGTTGGGTGAATGTTTGATTTTGCACCCGACCGGTGGTCTATGGGTTGGTGAAGCTACCGGTTGCTTGGGTTGCCGGCCAGACACGCGGTTGGTTCGTATAATTAATATCATTATGTTAATTGGCGTTGAGGCTTCTGCTATTTGCCTTGCTTACTCCGGCGTGCGGTTGACTGTGGTCCGAAAAAGGCAACACTTGACTGTAGCAGTGTGTATGCCGGTGTTGTTTTGTAGCTTTCAATGGATTCCAATGGACCAATAGGAATAGTTTTTGTTAGTGGCACGTTGGAAAAATTCCTTATGCAAACCTGAACTCAATTGGAATTTGTAAAATTGTTCGAAGTTATACAGTTTTGCTTTATTTATAAGTAGTTGGAGCCACCAATGGATTAAAGTTTTACAAAGATTTACAATCGGAATCAAACTCAAATCAAAACGCTCTTATGTAATTCAAAACTGTTAATATACTTCAAAAGCATGCTACAGTCACCTAATAAGCCACCAATAAAACATTCCATTTGAATGCAACCTCATCTCACCCCGAAACCACCTAAACACCCGCGAATTCAATTACACTCCTTCACACGAGGGGTCAACTCCAAAGTTCAGTGAATGATCATGCCCCGAGTGAGCATGAAATCGGTCACCGTCGTAAGCCGCCGTATCTAATCCAGCCTGACCCACTGCAAAGCCTAAAACGGGCACAACGCGCGTCATAAGTGAGTCATGAACCCGACCGCAACATAGCGCGGGGTGCATGCTAACCACCCGAACCATCCTGTCCATCATCATCATCATCGCCACCAACACAATCCGTGTTGCGCTACGTGACGCTCGGAATGGTGTTCAACACACAGGGACGGTACAGATGCTCGCCCAAAGCGCCATGATGCTGCAGTCCATCGCAAAGCCCATCGAAACCTATCGATCATGGTGTGGATCATGTGCGACACACCCAACTATCCCCAAAAATACTCTTCGTGTCAGTTGTCTTCTTGCTCTCCCCATCATCCAGCAATTGATTATTGTGCACGCCACATTTCAATGAAATCGCAACCGTACGGCCGCAGACGCACGTGCTGCGCTTACGAGTATGGACGAGTACGACCAACACTTGAAGACGATGCTCCGGACGCCGTGCAGGCGGGGTCGGGTTAGTTGAGCAATGCGAATGCGCAATGGCCGACAATTTCATGCTCAATAGCGACGGTGGCGATTGCGGGGGTATTGAAGACATCCAAATAAATAACAGAGTGGCTGAAAAAGGGAACTCCAAGCTTTTGAAGTCAAACTAGCCTCTTCGGGTTGTCTTTGGGATAATAAAAGTTGAAGTGAATCGTACTGGGGCGAGTAGTTTCACGTCAACTAAGTTAGAAGCAATTGTAGGCTGAATAGAGCATTATTAATAATGTGTGTATAAATGTGTGTTTTTCATTAGATCATAAGAGCAATAATCATCTAACTTGCATCTAAACAAACGTGACCCGTTACCAATCACCCCCGGAGCTGGAAGAAGACAACCTCGAAGATCGATCCTCGAAGCAGACGCAATAGAAGGACGCGCACGTGCTCCACCGTCGAGCAGCGAAGCCGAGCGATTTGTCTAATGAAACTTTTACAACCCTCGCACGCCTGGCAAATGCGCTGCCCCGGTCGGTCGGGATCGAAATCGCGGAACATGTTTGCCTTATTGCCGCCCGCCGCCCGTCCCCACTGCCCCACTTCCCATTATTCAACCAGCAAAACCGTTCACCCGCGCTCCCTGCTGTGTTCTCGATTTTATTGCTCCAATAATGCATCGCAAACCAATCGTCGCCATTACTCAACGCAACGCCCACTGGGGATCGGTTCGAGTGCTGATCGTGAACGCATCGCGTTCGGTCGTTGCGCATATTTGCACACACGCGTGCGCGGCCGTGGCGCGGCTAAACGCGCCGGAATGACTTAATAATTTCGTTTCGTCTGCAGTCTGATACAGTAAGCTGTCAGCCCGGCTCTTGGCCCGGCTGTCTCAAGAGGAGGAGAAGTAGATAATAAAAAAAAGCCCCTGCATTCATCCCCAACAACGATTATGGCGACCAATTATCGTCGAAAGCGATGGCAAACACACTTCCGCTGTTTCGAGGTAAATTTGCCATTTGTCATTGAAACTAATCGATTAGAGTGGCAAATGGGGAACCGGAACAGAAGGCAAAGGACAGCTGCATCTTCTAAATGGTCGTAAAACATAGTTAAAATGCATTCTCAAACAAAAAAGCAATATTTTCCAAAAATGACTGTTGGTGCCGTGACTAGGATGAACAAGCTAAATTCGATTCTCTTTGTTCGCCGATTCAATTAAGCTTCCATCTCCACCGCTTGTCACATGGAGCACTTGTTTACAGTCTAAATTGCCTTCATTTTTACGCCAAATTCCATCAATTTGAGCGCGCATGCAATCAATCATCGTGCAGCGGTTTCGAATCGGTACCCATTTTTCCCTCAATACAAAACGCTCCATTAGAACTACACGAGGACTGTATGCACAGGCGATTGAATTCCAACACCATCACCACCACCACCACCACCGCAAAACAACTAATCGTTTAATTGCCCTCCATGCCATGGCACTCGACATCGACCGTGTGCACCGCCGATCGTGCACCGAGAGATTCCCTCCGCGCAAAACACTTCTACCTAAGCCCTTTTTTGCGATTGGCTATCCGTGACAGCGAGGAGGCGGGCTTTCGATCTCATCTGTTTCGCTGCTTTCTCGCCGGCGCGGATCGAGTGCCACATATCGAGGATGCTAATTATTGGCATATTTATTCCACCCCACGGTAGGTGTGCACCGCGGGCCGCTTGCCGTACGCCGCTACCGCTACCGTTGCAATGCCCCCATGGGTGCACCCTCTGCATTGGCATCTTCGGTTCCATACCGATACGGACAAGTGACTCGCGAAGGGAGCTAAATTATCTTCCACCCACTTGTGCAGCCACAACATACATACAAACATACACACATGTACACAGAGATGCACATCCCCGTGTGTATGTAAACAACGGAGCCAAAGCCGATCGTTGTCGATCGACGGACGGTTGGACGGGCAGGCTGCAGCAATCCACTTGTCGCACGATGACGAATCGTTGCCGCTACCAGAAACCACTGCACCGATCCAAACCGATGTGCTAGAGTGTGTGTCTGTGCATATAACTCCTAGCTTGTCGGAACGCGGGAGGCGTATCTCAAACAGGTTGTCTCGGTTGCGCTAAGGTGCTCATCGTATACATCATCGTTTTGCGCTAATTGATGCCTTTTGCATGTGGTTTAGGTGCAGGCGTTGCAGGGAATGCAGTGAGCAAGGAAAGAATGGGGGAAAAACAGCAGTACATTCCCTCTCTCTCTCTCTCTCTCTCGAGGGAGACTTCTTTGCCAGCGTGTGACATTGAGGATGATAAAACACTTTTAAATGATGCCTGATGAGCTGGTTTTGCCGAGCAGAAGCGAATGCGTAGTAGTGCGCGGCTGACGTTGACATGACGGAGGACGATGGTTTGGACGAATGGATGGATGGATGGATGGATGGCGAAGGAGCTGCTGGGCGTATCGATATACCAAGTCGTTCGTTAGTGTCAGTTGTCGAGGGCCGTGCCCATGAGGTGGAATTTTTTTGCTCGCTACCCAAACCAGATAAGTCACCGGACAGCGTTATGAGTTTTAATTGGGTTATTAATAGAACAGACCTGAAAGACTTCAACTAGACAGCAAGCGACGAACCCCTTTCATTTTCATTTGGGATTTTTCTTCCTCTATTTTTATCAAATAATGTTGAACAGAATGTTTCAAAGTCTCTGCCGAACCTTTCTTCTTAACATTACACACCTACTTCACACACGGTAACATGCAGCAACCCCACCCTTCGCCCAACTGTTGCTAACAATCTCGATGATTTGCTACACGCATTTAATCGCCGCAAAACGCGCAATACTCTACGCACCGCTCCAGCGCCACAAATGTGACCACAATAACGAAAGAAAGAGTGTGTTCAGCGGTGCAAAATAAAAAAAAAACTCACTCGCAACGGAAAAACTAACCCCTTCAGCGGCGCCGGGGGTCGCTCGGCCTCGCCAGGATGTCAAATGCGCTTCGCTTCACGGCGGTTGCGAAGGAAGCGACCGCACACTCGACGAAGAGACGCACCACTGTTGTGGCTGTGTGTTTGTCGCAGTGAGTGTGTGTGTGTGTATGATGAAGAAACCCGTTTTCCCGTTCGTGCTGCGCAAAACTGGAGCCAATCCTGGCCCTCCCCATTGCCCACCATCGTCACCATGCGTGCGTACCGGCCGCACGCGTTATGCAATCCTTTCCCGAACGGGGAGTTTGCGCGAATGCTGGCCACGGTCGGGCCTGGCTTACTACACTCGCTGCCCCGCTTGCTGAAGGTATTTTTATTATTACTATTATTACCCGTCCGACCTATCCACAGCGTCTTCTGGCTGAAGAGCGGCCCGCGGTCGCCACCCCCCCCCCCCCCCCCCCCCCCCCCGGGTTGCCTTTATGCAACGTGCCAACAACCCGGGGAGGAATTAGTTCAACTTCGCGGGCTCGCTTTACGTGCGCGACATAAAGAGCGATAATGATGTTTATGAAAATAGATGGCCACGATCCGCGCGTGTGTATCACGGGCAGGAAGCGCAAAGCGGGTTAGTGAAGAGGAACGAGAGAGAGAGAACGAGAGGGACACACCGTTTGGCGAAAACGAAGATGAAAGTGGTCGTTGCGGGTTTGTCGTGCGGATCTCCGGGCGCACCGGAGTTGGTCAGTTGGAAAAACTGCACGTAAACGTAAATGGATATGTGTCAGCCGGACCGGTCGGGGGACCGTGGTTCGCGGTTGTTGCGGCCGCTGCCCGTCCCCCGGCTGCTGAAGGGTTCTCCGATGCGCCCCGATCGGAGGGATCGTTTTTCGCTTTTATCTGTTGTGTGCCCTCCTGTCACGATGTGCGCGGGCCGGGCCGGGAGTTTGGATAGCGGGTCAGCGAGGGATGCTTTTCGGGGTTGAAGGTATAAAACGAGCTCTAATGGAAAGCGAAAACTGACAGGTCAGCAGTACGGGCGCTTTTGTTGGCCGCCCACTCCATCAGTTGGAGGACTTGATCAAGCAGAGTGTTGAAGTGACCTAATGTCCTTTGAGCAGATAATCCTCCTACGGCGAGATGACACGGTGCAACCAGATAAACGACAGCGACTATCAGAGGCATTAGTGGGAAGAAGAGTATGTTTATTTTAGCTTTGCTGTATTAAAATGAATCAAATCACGATGGACGCAAGCAGGAAGCATCTTTTTTATTGAACCATTTTTCCTTTTTATAATGTTTCACAATACACTTATTTATCGATTTAGTTATCGTCCATGCAGAATTTCAATACAAGAATTAACTATACTAAACATTCTTTAGTTTATCTCTTCTATTTCCTTAACATTAGCTGCATAGTACTTCTGTCCACTCGCACTAATGTGATGCTAACTTGCGCTATGCTTTTCCGACACCTCACATCTATGTCTTCTACCTTTCTCCTACACAAACCCGCCGACACGACGGTCCAAATACCTTATCCATAAAAAAAACAAGCTGAGCATTAAAAAAGTTACCTTCAGATGACAACTTTGTTAGGCGTTGCTTCCCGGGAGTTTGTCTGCTTTTGGAGTGCCCGCTGTTTACGTACGCCTCATCCACAAACTGCAGCAACAGCAACAGCGGCAGCAGAAGCACATTGTATCTAATTATGTTTCACTTATTTAGAGCGCGCGAGATTAAAAGGCTATACGCGGTCAGGGGTTTGCTTACGCACACACACGCGGCGTGCACGATTAAGGGCGATGCGCCACCGGTTTTTGGGATGGTGAAGAAACAGGTGACTTCTTTGAAGGTAGCGTCTCATTAAGTTATTTTACATAAAAGGGCTTTTGCAGATGGTAGAATCTCTCTCTCTCTCTCTCCCACTCTCTCTCTCTCTCTTTTCATCTAGGCTTTAATGGGCGTTAGGAGAAGATTTTAAACTGTTATGATGATTCCGTGTATGATGTGTCATTCTGTTATTAACAATCCCGTTACACGCCTGACACATTCTCAACTCTCTGGAAGCTTGGCGTGGTAGATATAAAAAAAACTAGAGCGAAAGGTAATGATTTCGACAGGAAGCATAAACCAGCCACCATCATCGTCCTTGTGCAAACGTGTTATCAATTAAAGCTTCAAATGCGCTGTCTGCGGCAGTCCCAAAACAGCAGCACAACGACGCGCAAACGACGACGTCTTCTATTAAAGCACGCCTTATAGCAGCGGTTGAGCAGCATCGGGGCAAACGCAGAGATCGTCGGAGTGGAGTGATGAGCACACACGTACGGTCGCGCGGCGCAATTGAAAATGGATGGATGAACGTGCGACGAGGCTGATGGATGAACAGCAAACCCGTTCGCAGGAAGGGGGCCCTTTTTTGGTGGCAAGCTGTGAGTTAATCATGGTTGTAATTAGAAAATTCACACAATTTAGCCGTCCGTACATCGTTTTTCAAGCCTCGTTACTGCCCATTTTCTGAATGGTGAAGAGATGTTACCAATCCCTCCTGTGTGCTTGGTTGGACGATGGTGGCAGAGGAGCCAACGGTTTGTGTGTCGTAAACGATACGCAACGAGCACCTGGCCCGAGGGTGTAACCTGTCAATGTTGCTAACTGCGAGTGTGGTGGCGGCTAGCTAGACCGCTCATTGAAACCCCCCCCCCCCGTCCATTCAGCGTGTGCTCCGATTAGTAATGATCTTCATTGATCATATTTCAACATCAACACTTCGGGGTGCGGTTATTTTTCTTCTTTGCTGAAAAGATCAGCAAAACCGAAGAGCTTGTATAGCAACTGAAAATTGCCTGTAAAACAACGCAACAAAATAAGAGCTAAATGTTCGCTTAAATGTTTTCATAAAAATGAGCGCGATCGTGAAAGCGTTCCCTGCGTCACACGCTGCAGCACGGCACATGAAATTCAATACATTTTCTCACTTGGGGTGTTAATTTTGCCTTGAAATAATTTCGCAAAAACTAAAGCCCTCCCAGGCTGCGTAAAATGCGCGTTCCCATGCGCCCCGTTACATTGCATTTTCCGCTTCAACACTTGCGATAAACCACAACATCGGGGCTGACCGATACAGTCCACTCGCACTCGACACAAACCAACGCACGCTGCTTTAAACATTTATTTTCGGTTTTCCTTTTTCGAGGCACAAAAATGTTTACCCTGCGAGCCCCGAAAGTAGTGAAGAAAAACATACATTCTGCCCCCAATGATGGCCTTTGGTTATGTTTCTTCTGTTTTAAAGGGAAGTGCACCACCAACCAACCAACCAGCAGCATCACAAGTGCAGTGCGTGCACAAAACAAACAAACGGAACGGCAGCCGGCAGCCCCAAAATGAACCAGACAGGGCCCGAACGGACAGCGGAGTTTGCCCCAGCAACGCCAGCACCAAGTCAACTGGAAAGGCGAGAAATCACATTAATATGAGATATTATTGATGATGTTCGTCTGCCCGGGCAGGGCAGCAAGGCGCGTCTGCCTTTGCATTCTCTCTGTGTCTGTCTCTGCTCCTCCGACGTGTCAGATGAAAAAAGGCACACACACACACACCCCAAGGACTGACACGCCGACCAAATTCGGACGGCATACGAGCACGAGACGATTAAGGGGGGGGGGGGGGGGGGGGGGGAGGTCCATTTCACAGCAAACGGATTGCTTTCGCAGGGCGTAAAGTGGTGCGTGCGGTTTGACGCGCGATTATACCAGCGGAGTTTAAAGCGTTTTCGCAGAGATGGGGAAAAGGAAAGGGAATGGACATGATGGGTCGGTTACATTTTCAAAAAATTGTAATTATCCATAATCAATAATAACAGCTTCGGGGGCTGAAAAGGGGGGCATCCCCATTGCATGCAAGGAGGACCCGGCAACGTCAGGTTCGGCTGTAGGTACTCTGCCTGCTCTGCATGGGCCCTCCAGGACGGTTGTGATGGTCGGGTGAAGGTGTCGAGACAGTTGTCACTGTTTGCGGTTTCGGGGCTTCGGGCGTGCCTTGGAATAAAAGCAAACAAACGCTTTGGTCTACACTTGGACGGTTTAATAAGCAGAAGCGTTCGAAATGCTTTAAGCATTGAGTGTTTTCTGTGGAGCTCACGCAATACGCATCGCCGGAGACGTGGACGGACATATCACACGTTGCAGTTGAAGGCTCCGAAACAGGTTGGTGGATGAGCGTTTGCGGTAGAGTTTGCTTTTTCAAGCAATTAAGGTTGACTTTACGTGTCACTGTTGTCACAGTTGTCTGGCCAAAGAGATACAGAAATCGGAAAACATCCCTTGAGGATGAAGAATTCAAGATGATCGCTTAGGATTGTCTCTCGTCTTCGTCCCACGATTGTCGAATTATCAATGAAAAATATTGGTACAACATTCCGTCGATGCTAGCGTAAATCATCTTAATTAATACAGCCTTAATCAGGACCGTCCTTCACATTTTTAACACGTCCGTGAGGTCCCAAAACAAACACCCCAAGACGTCATAGATTGCCCTCCTAAAAATCTTTAATTAATGACACAACACACCACCCTGTAGTACGTGTTTGCCGAATGCGGAGCAAAACAAGTTCATCGAGCTAGATCCAAATCGCTTACAACCGGTCGGGATTTTAATTCACCCGCCGCTACCCTGTCCTGATTAGCCTGACCGGCCCTGAACTCCCAGCTCCAGTCCCGCGCCCGCTCTGGAGGACAGATGAGCAGCGTAACAACAAGTCCGGATCCGGGGCCCCGGACGAATGTTTCGATCGCACAGTGACACGAAATGCTTACCCTTGGTCGTGTCGTGATGCCGCTGCCCGCAGCCGCCAAAAAACCCCCCGCGTGTCAAAATGTTCACGTGAAAAATGGATTCCTGCCCGCTAATGCTGAGTTTTCGATTTAGGCTAGCTCGAACAACCAAGCAACCCCAACGTAGGAGCTGAAGATTGAATGATAGAAGGCAGGAAAAAAGACAAAACAACAGACAACAAGCAAAAAACCGCCCGGAATGAATGGAAAAGCGGAAGGAAACGCGAAAGAAAGTGTGCGCAAAGTGTGTTTGTGCGCGCGCGCGTTAAAACAAAAAGCCGCACGATCGACCGAAACCAACCACCAGCACCGAAAAGTAAAAACAATTTGCGAAGGTCGTGCCGTGTGCGGTTTGATTTGTGTGTTTGTTTCACCCCTTTTTTCTATCCTTTCCGCCCGCTCCCTCGACACGTGTTTGCGGAGGTTAAGTTTTGGGGCCCGCTTGTCAAATCATCAGGTCCGGTCAACGCCTTTCGGTTTGCCTTTTCGCTGGGGCAACAGCAGCAACAGTTCCAGTTGTTGCTGTTGCCATTTTTTCTTCTCCCATTTACTATTTTTCTTTTACCTTTTCCTTAAAGGTTAAATTGCTGTTGATGTCTCCAGGTGATAATCTAATGTAAAAGAGGGCAAAAGAACATATAAACAGACGGAGAGCGGATAACGTAGAAGATAAAATTGAACGGAAGGAAGCAGCAGCAAAGTTGTAGGGCCGGCTTCGGTCTAATTATGATGTGATGTTGCTGCTCACACAGTTCATTGAAATCCCTTCCGGACCGGTAGTCGGCAACGAGTTGGGTGGCCTTTCGTGTTGCGAAGGATGATGAGCTTTAATGATAGGATCAAACGAGTGTAATTGATTGTTGGTAAAATGAGACAGATTAAGGCTTGTTAAGGAATACCGCAAATGTTTTGGAATAATAAAGAAATAAAGGAATAATTTTAAACAGTATTATATACTTGAATTTAAAATAAAATATTTTAATTTCAACAAAATCACCAAAACATGTTAAAATCTTCAGAAATGGCAGAAACACATTTGACGAAAGCTCATTATGAAAGCTGAACAACTGCTGCAGTGAAAACTCCGAACGATCTCACGACCCCAATGAGTGATGAAGTGCCATCAGTAAAACAAAACAAAATATCAAAACAATCTATTTACTATCGCGCCTTATCACTTTGCCCCAGAGGCAACAAAAACAGTCCACCGTCACCTCATAAAACCGTTCCTTCGCACCATACAGGACGCACATTCACTCTAGCGTGGCGATGGATGGCTTGGTGCCGGAAACCCAATAGCGTACCCACAGCCACACATGCGGCCGATAAACGAAATGAACTTTTGCACACCCTTTTTTCGCCTGCTGGGCACTACCAGAGCCTTAAAATCAGAGCAAACGCCGCAAGGCAGGAATGGCAGAAATTTATGCGTACATTTTGATGACCGCTCATTTCCGCCAAGTCACCGCGACGACGACGACGACGACGACGGCTGTGTCGTATGTTCAATTTCCTGCTGAGAGGACGACACTCTTTAGGGTCGAGGCTGGACGGTCGGTCTTATATGGGCTAGAGGCTTTAAGCGGCGTGCCGTGAGTTGGTGGTGTTTAATTTTATGTGACGTTATTAATTGTGACGAGCCGTTTGGAAGTGGTTGAAGGAGAGGCAAAGAGAGAGAAAGGCTGAGACAAAGCAAAGCCCTCCGGCTGTGACGCTGATGTGTGTGGTGATCTTGTTTTCCCTTCAAACGGTAGAGGATGTTGGTATGGCAAGTGGCGCTTACCAGCAATCCATATGGTTTATTGGAGTAGAAGGTGTTACATTCTATCAGCTCTCTTTATGGTTCAATGTATGTAAATTGTAGAAAAGGTGTTCAGTCTTTGATGATTTATTCTCTGCAATAAAACCACCATCCATACGTCCTCTGCATGAATCGATTCTCCCCATCGATGTGAAATGTAACTGCTCGTTCTGCACTACATCGTGTAGTAACAATATATACAAGTGACTTCATCCGTACCGACAAGCGACGAACCTCGGTCGCCCAGCTCGCAATGCTTTAGCGAAGAAAAACTTGCTCAACTGCCTTGAAAAAAAAACCATGCCTGTAGAGCAAAGCGATCGCGAGAGGAAACATGCTGCCAGGTAGCAATCAATTACACAATGGCACCACACATGTTGGCGGGACCACACTGCGCACCAAGCGCCGGAAGAAGCACCCCGCACAGGGGAAAGATGGGTACACGCAGTGCTCCCCACGAGTTTAGATGGGCCGATGGCGGGCTCGATGTTCGATGCGGCAGGTCCATCGCATCTTGCGAGCGCCCTAGTACCCGCGTGCAGGCCCGCCGCCAACGGGGACACCACAATAAATAATGAAATAGAAAGTTTTGCTGCTTCCGAAGCCAATTAAAATTACGATTTGTTTGTACCGAGCGGAATCGAGCGGAATCTTGCGGATCTCCTTCCGTTCCGTACGAGCGGGCTGAGCGGGAAGATTCCGAGGCTTTAGCTGGCTGTAGTCGGTTCCAATCGCGCGCACTTCGCAGTTGATCTGGTTTGGTTGCACTTTCCGTTGGTGCGGTTAGCGTTTGCAAGGGCTTTTCCAGCATGCAAACACACAACCATGGCGGTGTCGGTAAAACCGAAGGACGGTTTTGCTTTTAACGCATCATCAAGCATCACCGATCGATCGAGCTCCGGTGTATGTGTGACTCAAAACGAGCGTCTCTAATTAAAACGAAGCAAAAAAAAAGGAAGCAAGAAATACCCTGTAGTAGGGAAAATTCATTCATTAATCACCGCACCGCAACCACGATCGGTTGCCGTACGAGAGCCAGCAGCGTTTGATGATGCGCACCGTTGCGTAGGTAAGCGAAGAAGAAGAGAACTTGAAAGATAGAAGCGAGAAAAAAAAACATATCACCTCGTAACGAAAGCAAAACCACTGGTGACACACGCAGCCAGGAGAAAATAGGCACCAGATTACGCGACCATCGTGCGTTTAGTTTGCCGTTTTGCTCAACTAGCTCGCTAACTATGTGTTTTTGCTACCTGATAGCTGCCTCGCGATAGTCGATACAGTATTGGAGAAGTAGCACGTTTAAAAACTATAAAAAAAACTCCCCTCCCGAGAGGATGATACGCAACCGTACCGTCCCCAAGGGAGTTTTGCGACTTAGTTGACGCTCGGCTAGCGGGAATACATATTCCTGTTTTAAATTATAATTATGGAACCGAGCGAGGCATCGGTGTCGCCATGGGAACGAGTTGGAGAAGATTGTTTACCATATAGCTTCCCGCGAGCTACTCATCTGTGCAACACACCTGGAACACGGTGCAACGGTACGGAAACGGTATAAACGGCCTTCCGTGCATTTGACGCCGGGGTTCGTCGCTTGGTGATAATTTTTCCCACCGTCGTGTGCGCGCGCGCCCGCAAAGGGAACCAATTTGAATGAAAATGTAATTTCTTATTAATTATTTTTGTCACCCAAACAGGTCGTGTGGGGTGTGTGGATTGGAGGTTACTGGGCAGGGTAGTAAAAACGTTTGATCGATGCTTTGATGGTACGTTCGATGCGATCGTGTGATAGAGAATTGTGGCTACGGGACTGGTGTTTTAAAGTTGCTTATGGGCTATTGATGCGTCTTCTTAAACGGTGGGAATGCTTTCATTTAGCAATGTCATAACATGGAAATGAATTCTCAGATTATGTGAAAAGTTTGATCAACAACGCAACAAGAGCTTGAACAAGAGTGCCAATTTTTTAAGATCATCTGAATTGCTTCAATTTCCATACAAAATATTCAATTGAAAAGATCAAAATGTTTATGTATTGTCAATGTTAACAAAATTATTAGTTTAAAACAAAATGAAACTTAAAAAACAAATAACTGACCTCTTCATGCTTAAACACCCTTCCAATAGTGCACAAAACGAAAGGCGTACGGCGACCAGAAGGATCCAATCTGTTCAAAACTCCATCTGTTCCTGTCCATCGCCCTAGACAACAGATAAACCGTCATGATAGGTGGGCGAGATCAAACATCAAGATCGGGCGAGCCACCGGTAGCGACCACCACCACCCTTTTCGTCCCATTGCAGAAAAGAGACGTGTCTCTAGCTCGATGCTAATAATCACTAATTTTTTCGCTTTACATCTTCCGTTCGGTGTCCGATGTCCGCTGTCCGTGTCTTATTTCTTCCCTGCCCAGTGCTCGGTGCCTCATTCACTGCCTCCTACTGCGTGTGCTTATCTGCTCGTTCGCTTCTGTTTTTCCTCCTGTTTGGAAACACACCCGGGGTAACATATGGATTCAGATTCCGAGCTATTTCCGTCTCGTCGCCCGCGCAGAAAGGGCCGCCTCGGTAGCAGCAGCAAACTGTCACCCAGGCAGGCCCGGCAGGGACAAACAACGTGTGACAAGTGATGCTGGCACGGAGATAAGCAGCTCGAGCTCGAACGACGCACGACGCGCCGTGACGCGACACACGAGTGTGGGCTTCTGTCTAGGGGGCCAGCAGTCGCATCTACTTCGATGGGAAAACAGACGCGCAGCAGCAGCCGCTTCCATATCATTTGGGGAGATTTTATTTGTTGCGCCCTTGCCGTACGCGAAGCGCTTACTTATAGCTTCCTGTGCCGGGGCGCGCGAGTCGAGACCTGGGCGATGCTTCCGTTTGCTTCCGACTCGATTTCATTCACAGTCCTGCTTCCTGCCTGCACGCGACAGATCGAGTTCTACCGATTGCTCTTCGCGTCGGTCCTGCAGCAGCAGGGCAGGAGTGGTGGATTTTGTGAAAACAGGAAAACGTAACCCGTCACACACGCTCCACACCGGAACTGAGCTGTCAAAGCATTGCGGATTTACATCGGGAGGGATGGCAGACGGCAGTAGCAGCAGCAGCAGCACCAGACAGCAGCACCAGACAGCAGCGCTGGCACAGATTGACCCAGCCTGATAGAGGGAATCGCGGTATCGATCGATCAATCGCGAGCTTTTTGCCTCGCAAACACAAGAGGTCGTTTATCTGTTCTTTTCATTATGCTTTTTTTCTTGCAAACAAACTCATTTCACTCTCGTGCACACAGGCACAGAAAAGGCGCGAGCGGGAAGGAATTAATCTAGGTGCGCTCTGCTTATGTTCTTATGCTGAATCTGGGCGAGTGCGGTGGGGAGGAAACGTTCGCGACATTCGCAGTCCGATGCGAGTGACGTTCTGTTTTGTCGGCCGAGTTTTATTCAATTAAGACATATCACGGATTTAATTGATCGACAGACGGTTGATTGATAGGGAGGACGGCCGCAGTTGACAGGAAATGAACGGGGAGTGTGGCCGAGTGGGGTCGCTGCTTTTTGCTGCTGCTGCTGCTGCTGCTGCTGTTGCTCAACTGACCAACTGCGGTCGAGACATTTATGATTAACGTATCACTTGTAGACAACCAAAAAGGGGCAACAAACAAACAAACAAATAACGCATGAAAAAAAAGCATCGATCAAGTACAGAATGCTTAAACCATAGCAGTGCGAACATGAAAACATAATTTCTGCACATTTTTGCTTGCCACAATTAAGTTGTCAGAAGCTGTGGGAAGGTATTTTTATGCTCTGCTCAATATCCTTGAGTGTTTTCAATGATAATTTGTTGTATTTCCCATCGTATTTTATGCTTTTCTTCGCCTTTAATTCGCGCCGGGCGAGCTTTGCTGAACGAAGTAAATAAAAGGAGCAAATTTAATCACCCGCTCAACAAAGAGCAATGGAAACGCATAATGGTGGCAAAAATTAAATCGCACCCTAAGCTTCCACACTCTGAGGGGTGCCATAAGTTTCAATTAAAGCAAGCGTCGGCCACACAGACACCCACGTTCGGCTTTTACGAAATGACTTTTCGCCTTTTAAGGAGTTCTGACCAATTCTAGGCGTTGGACTGGCGTTGGCTTAAAGGTAATCTCATCTTAACACCCAGAAACGAAAAAGGACATCGCACGCAAAGGCTTCTGTGTATTTACGTAATGAGTTTGAGGTGCAACGAGAAAAAACAAAACAAAATGCAAAAGAAGCTATCCAAGAGCCTGCCAGAGTGCCAATCGGGCGGAACGCGAAACAAACCAAGGAAACACACACAGGCGCTGGAAAGAAGAACTTGACACCATGGCACTACGTTCGGCCGAGCAAGGTGTTCACCCGTGGCGGCGGCGGCGGCGGAAACCTTTCACTTTTTGACCCACAAAATCGAAAAGCACGAGGCGAAAAAAGCAGTTAACCAGATGCTTCCCCCCGAGGTGCCGCGACTCCTCACACGGTCTCCTCCCGGTCTAAGGCGATGCGTGCGTGAGTATGTGAATGACAAAAAGCTTATCCAGCAAAAGAAACAAAAAAAAA
>KI919745.1:23523-36596 GCA_000473525.2 Anopheles melas | reverse complement strand
CTCTCTCTCTCTCTCTCTCTCGGTCCATCAGTTAATCGCTGGCAATGAAAGTGAAAGACTGTCCATGTGAAGGGATGGACGCTCTCGGTCGTCCTTGCGTTGGCAGCGGCACTGGCGACAGCGATGCAACAGCCTGCGTGCAAAAATGCACCGAGAAACCCGGTTTGGCTTTTCCTTTGGCTAGTGGAGTTCCCTTTTTCGTTCGACGTAGGCCGGTACGAATATGGCACCACGGCCCATCGGGAGGTGTTGTTACGTTGGAGACACTTGCATCATTCACGCCGAAGTGCGCACATCGCATTTGCCGTGCGGATCTTTGTTTTAGATTTCTTTGGTTCGGGATTTTGCACCGGCGCGTTGTGCTATACAACATGCCAATGGGATTCCATGGCCAGGGACACTTTCTCTGGTCCATAAAACGAACTTTAATCAAGTTTAGCTGGAAGTAACAGGGTGTACTTTGTAGCGAAATATGAAGTAAATGCTGTTTTGCATTTACTATTTGAGTTCACTTTAACAGCAGTTTGAGTTCTTAGTGAAGGCAAATTTCCATTCCGAAAACTATTCGCTAACAGACTAAAACGGAATCACAACAATACATCAAATCAAAGTGCGTTCTTTAGCAACCCTGCTGTTATTTGCTCCATTTCCTTCGAAACAGCCGAACAGATGGAAATACAAGTTAATATGATTTACTTTCCCCAAGTATGCTGTTTTCCGTCCTACATCTTTCTTACCGCTTGCGAACGCATCTCGACGCAGCTTAAAAAGAATAGCCAAAGCTGGAGGCGAAGAAAAATGGTGTTCAGTGACGACCCTCTGTCCTTGAGGTTTACCATCGTCTGGTTTCCGCCGGCATTCAATCTGGGTGTCGTCGAGTGGTAGCTTTCAATTAGTCGCACGTTCATACGCAGAAAGTGTTTTTCGTCGTACCGCAAACACGACCCGAGCGAAGAGCGGCATGCAAATGCATCTCAGCGTGCCCTATGGGCCAGTGACCGCGGATGGGCGGAAATATAAGCCACCATTGGAAAGTGGTGTGTGGCCCCCGAGCAGCGCTTGAAAGTGTGGTCAAATCGGTTTAGGATGTAACTCGAGCGCAAGCGTTGAAAAAGGAAAACCTCCACCGGTGATGCTGGTTGACTGTGGTGCAGAAAATATTGCTATACAAAAGGCAACACACAGGTTTGCTTCCTGCGCCACCAGCCCCTCGAGGGGAAATACGGGCCTACTGAAGAAGTCCTCTTCCGCGGAGGCACTGTGAAGGAAGAGAAGGGAAGCAAGAAGGAGAAACCCAAACGTATCGTTTCTGCTTTCTCTTAAATCTTCCAATTAGACTTCAAAAACTCGACGGCTAGCGTTAGGCAGTGTGGCTGAATCTGTGAAAATGCAGCGCACGAGGAAAATGTTCGTCCGCTGGTAGCATCGAAAGTGGCGAAATCGGAAGTACCGTCTGTGCCCAAATCGGAAGCAACTCATTGTGAGGCTGGACTATTAATTGCATCTTCGTTAGAAGTAATTCATCGGTAATGTGCTGGCAGCTCATGCCGATAGGTCTAATGGAAAGTCGTCTTGTTAAAAAGTCAGTATCCGAAGCGATGTTGTACTGCAAAATTGATTGAAGAATGTTCATGGTCTGAGCGTTTGACTGTATCACTGAAGGGTGCATCACGAAATCACGCAAGCCGAACATATGTTATCCTTTTGATAAGTGTTCAAGTGCAAGGCAAAAACTCGGACAGGTCAAGTCCGTCAGTCACAAAAAAAGAAAGAACAGCGTATAAATGAGATGAAGTACCGTTCCGGGCATAAAGGAAAAGACCGAAAATTAGGCATTGTGCTGATAGGTGCCGTGACAGGGCACCATGGCATCTGAGCGGGTTGCCGCGCCACTGTAGCGGGGATTGGCGGGTTGTGCGGATTTTCGGTTCGTGCCATCGTGTGTCTGCTTTTCCTCCGAAACAAACTTTAAGACTTGGTGGTTGGTTGGCCTAATTTTTGCGCCCTCGTAACTCCGCGCGGCCGGGAGGTTTATGCTTATTCATGGCCTCGCAGTGTCTGCGCGATTTGGGAAAATTATCGCCTTCAGCGTGGCATAGATGTTGTTGACCGTACCCATCTCTCCTTCCCATCTCTCACTCATCTTTCTTTTCAATTGCTCCTTCTTACCTTATCTTTTACTATTACTTCTTTCTGTACTGTTCGAATGATTCCCAGCCAAACATTGGGGCAAAGTAGTGTGAAAATGTTGGTGGAAAGTGGAGAGACAGAGGGAACGAAAAAAAAAACATAACATCGCAGTCAAGAAATAAGATGTGTTCCGTTGGTAGATTTCATTTTAATGACCGCAATCGGTCGGTATTTAATTAGACGCGTGCGCTCGCTTGTGCGAATGCTGGTGCGTGCAGGCAGGCACAGTCCACTCTCGGGCTTCAGCTGACCACTTTGAGCCTGTCTGTTTGAGTCTAGCGCTAGAGGTTTCGCATTTTACTTTTATACCTTTCTGGTAGGCTCACCGGTAGCTACAATCGTGACCGACCGCACCCGTACCCGCAAGTTGACGATTGTAGTTTTTTCTTCTTCTTTTTGTTGCTTTTCTCTGTGCCCTGTGAACATGCAGTGACGTCACGACGTCGCGGTGCATTTGTGTGAGAACTCCAAAAACAACTTACTGCAAAATAGAAAGCCCTTACCGGGAAATGAAGATTTTCTTTGCGTCAATCAAGTTTATTATCTGTTAGAAGTTCTAAACTGCTAGGGAAAATAGTTTAGCGAGGATATCCTAAAGCAAGCGCGCTAACATCGTGTAAAATGGAAGATTATTTCAACATATAAAACTCAAACGCTTGCAAAGTCACTACCAAACTTTGTAGACTTTTGTCGAACGTTACCATACTTTATCTGTACAAAAGTGGAACCAGCTGTGGTGAAGTATAGCTGTGGTGAGTGAATAGTTTGCAGCTGCAATTGAGTTAAAAAGTCTAACTTCAACAATTCCCATTTGTGATCGCACATGCTAAAGGTTGAACTAGCTTTTTTTATTTGCAGGTCAATGTTTGTCACCTATTCAAAATTCTCACCATCGTAATTCTATTCCACAAAAAAGGTCATTGGTTCCGTAACGGCAGCATTTTCCAACTGGTCGATGCATGTATCCATCTTCCACGCCGCGCATCACTAGCGTTTCCCGGTAGCCGATGGAAGTGAAAGAGAAAGTGCAACAACCTAACTCCCCGCTTTAGCAAGGTTTTACTGAACGCGAGCTGTTTTCCCGGTCATCTAAATTTTCCACCTCCCAAACTGACCATTCCATGGAACGGAACACCGAAGCGATTACGCGTGATTGTGCAGCGTTCCGGAGGCGGTTCAGGAGTAAACCTTTAAAGGTTGCAGACTCGCCAATGTGCTCTTAAAATCTTTCACCTTTTCATCTTTGCGTTTGCTCAAACATGTCTACGGGGCCCAACTGGCCCAACATTCGTAGCGGATGAAAACTGATACAAATTTTCACTCCCCTACCTGGCCTTGCCTCAGCATAATCTCGGCAGCGAAATGGCTGTACCCAAACAAAGCCCAAAATTTCCCAAAACTTACGGAAAGGAAGAAGCAAAACAAAAGGTCGCCCTCTCTCCAACAGCTCCGAAACTTTCGGGTCAGTCTTTCCCGCAGGCTGCCGGCGACCGAGAGTTTGCGTGTGCGTCCGAGGAGGTAATCGCGCAATTACTTGCTCATTTAGTCATCTGTCAAGCGAAAGACAACAATGGGCTTACAACAACAAGCTCCGCACAAAGAATGACGCTCTGTGGCACGTTTCCACGACAAGCGGCGGAAGCAAACGTAGTGAGAAGTACGCCACCACGCAGCAACAAAGTGAAAGAAAGCAGTGCGTACACTTGAGAAGAAGTTGCCCATGGGGATAGCGATTAAATCCTGAAATACTTATTTGTTTCTTCGTTTAGTGTGTTTGTGATTGGAGGATTGCTATTGCTTCTGGAAAGCAGCTAACACCCGTGAGCTTTGTGCAAATTTTAGGAGAAAATTTTGCCAGATGCTATCGATAAATGGCTTTTTAAGTGACCTGATGAGTAGCCGGGGCTTGAGCGTGTGGATGTGTGTTTGGGTGTGTTAATGTGTACGGAAGCATTTGTCTTCTGGAAATTGGCTTTTGATTAAGCTTTGCCAAGCTGATGCATTTTACGGTAAATTGATCGGTTCATTGCCAAGCTAGCTCAGAAGCTCCAATTCCCAGGAATAAAAATATAAGAAATACAAACAACCTAATAGTGCAAATTGAACTTTGAGGTTTTTGCATGTTATGAATATTGGAAAGCATGCAAGAACTTTCCTCACAATCCTAGTACTTATTAAGTATGCCTTCAGGTTATTTAACTAAAATATATCAGGAATGGCTTTGTAGAATCACTTAACCCACTGAATATTCCACTTGTTTATACAAATACACCTTCATTATCTACATTCACCTTCAAATACTGAGCAAGCAGAAGTAGTTATGGGGTACTATCTATCCATCGTGCACTCTTTGGCATAACTAATTTACTAGGTTGCTAGGAATACCTATACGCTTCACAACACGAACATCAGCAAGACCTTTGTGCATGAGCTTACGGATGATGATCGTCCTCTAGTGAAACAACATATTACCTTTTCGTTTAAGAAATGGCTGTAGAAAGAGAAGTTGGAATGTTGCTTGTGGTGTGTTGGTTGTAAAGCCGATTATGATTGTTTTGTTGAGCATGAATGGATTTGACGTATGGGATGGTAACTCGAGGCAATATGCAGCGTGAACCGTTTTCGCTTGAATGTGGTAATGAGAGCAAATATACCATTCGTTTAACCTTGCTGCAAAAGTAGCATCATGCTCAGAGCCTTTGATAGATGGGTTGCGGAAAGATGAGAATGGAGTTACACCATTCTGTTCTATTTTGCATCTCTTTGTTATTGAACCGGCAGAAAACCTGAATCGGCTAACCGTTGCTGTATAGGGAAAGTTTGTGCGTTCGTGTCCCAAATTTGATTTTATCAGCCGGTGCTGTTCGGTCATGGGCCATCGAATGAGGCGTGTTTCGGTCGTACTTTGGCTGCAAATGGGCCAGAGCTGTGTTTTTGGAACAAAACCAAATCCCACCTTACGCCCCAAAAACAGGGATCAGGGATTGTGTTGGTCCGCTGGCTCCCGCCGTGGGCTGTGTGCGAGTAGGGCACAGTTTGTGGATCGGCCGCATTTGCATTCTAATTTTATCTCGCAGAGAGTGAGAAAAGCAGGGTAAGATGGAGAGAGCGGAGCCAGAGAAATATGCCGATCGGAAAGCATCGCATGGAAATTGAGCGTGCAGCATGAGATCATGGGTATCTGATAGTTATCGGTTGGAGAGGGTTAGAGAAGAAATATGACAGTAGAAAGAAAATTGAATGGAAGTGAAAAATACCAGCTAGGAATATGAAACAGCGTCGTTAGAAAACCAAGCCAACATTCACACACAAACACAAACACACACACATACACACACACACACACACACACACACACACACACACACACACACACACACACACCTCGAAGTAGCGCAGGTTGTGGAGCAAGCTGGTGGAACCAAGGGACGGCTAGGTGCAAGGAACGGTAACCAAATTCAACCCACTAACTATGGTCGGTCCGGTCGGCCCATTCATAAGCGGGGCAAGATGCAGATAATTGTCCGAAAACCATCCCATTGGCCCATTTTTTTTCTCTCTACTCTACGCGCCTACTCTGCGCCATTCCGGGTGCATTCCTTGCAAGCTGGCTGTGACCGGGCGGGTCGGGCCAAAACACATAGTTCCGCGAGAGCTATCGCTGGGTGGAAAAGAATGTGAAAGTATGGAAACGGGCGGGTGAGATGGCTCTAGGTGGTGCTCAGAAAGCTCACTGTATAGTAGCTGAAGTGGAGATAAAAAGCACACATACACACACTAACATGCAAACACAAGACCACAATCTACTAGTAGATAAAGATGGGAGCAACAAGAAGTACGAGCTGTTTGAACCGTTGGTCGTCGAAAAGACTGCTCGCTCTTTGGGAAACCAGCGGGCCTAATGGAGGAGCCGCTACTCGTGGCGTGAAAACGGTTATTGATAGGTGAGTGCTTCCCCACTAAATGCTTGTATGTTTCATGCTGCTGCTGCTGCTGCTGCTGCTGCTACTATCCTGCTGGGTTGGTAGCAATCGATGCTATCGATGTCGATGTCGGGATTAAGAGCATCGAAACAGTTCACTCGCGCGTGTGTGTGTGTGTGTGTGCAAAGCGGTTACGGCGAAGCGTTGAGAGGAGGGTTGGATTGGGGAAATACGTTGAATAGGGTTTTTTTGACAGTCTTGAGGACCTTCCAAAATTAAAAACATTATAGCTTTGAACTACTTTGCGGTTGATAATGATCTGTTGCAAATCGAACATACTGAGTGTTTGTGTTTTTTTATTAGTGTTATATAAATTAGGACAGAAACAGTTTTGTTCAATTTGGTTCTTTATTGTTACATTGAAACAAAAATTTCATATGTCGTGCATGTATATTGATTTGTATGAATTTTTAAAGTAAAATGTGGAAATAGGTATTTGATCCAATGTAAGTCTCATAGTAGAATGATATTCTCACACTTCGATTTCACTAATTGTTGAAGAGAGAAACTTTTTGCAGCTTTGTTTACTAAAAACCGTGTGTATGTTTGTCTGTGTGTTTGTGTGTATGTTATGTCCCTCAAAATTTAATTGAAATATGTCCGTCGCAGTGGAATGATCTTACAAAACATAGAAAGATATAATATGAAAACGTTACTGAAATATATCTATGTATTCCATTATTACGACACATGTATAACCGTATTTTCGCATTATTTTAATGACTGTTATTATAAATTTGTATTTTTGAGATTGACATTTTCAACCTTTATCGTAAATTGTTTGCATGTGAATGATGTCATATTTAAAATCACGTTATGACGTTAAAAATAGATGACAGACGAGTTAAAACATTTTTAAGGTCTCTAAGAAAAGACTTCATGTTAAAAAGAAATATTTTAAATACAAATGTTTCAACTACGAACAAACACATATTTCATGTTTACTGAACAATGCATAGTAAAATTCCAATACGAGAATTAACCTGTTAAAACTTAGCACATATGAAATCGTCGTAAAATCTAAAATAACTCATTATTTCATACCAGATGCTCTACCGTTTAAAGTCTGCATATGTATTACAGCTGATGGATATTAACACGTCTTTGTACATAATGTTGTATACATTTATCACCCTCAACATAAACCTTCCCCGTTAAACCGAATGCCCGTTAAATCCAACGCTACGTCGTGTTAAGTTGCAGAAGCTTTTACCCAAATTAATTCGTCCTTTTAAAGCTGCTACCGGCCAAATCCTTTATCCGGCCGAAGGATACACGGTAAACATTGACAAGGCGTTGCTTGTGCGGGCACAACTGGGCTAGAACCATCGTTCCCGGCACTGTTCACAACATCGCTTGTAATAACAATGTTCCGACGACAATCCCTGTTTGTCTGTTTGCCTCTCGTTGCGCATCCTCCAACAGCATGTACGTGCCTGTAGCACGGATCCTCAAAGAGCGTGTGCAAAATTGCCTCACTTATTCGCACTACCCGTAGGACGAGCGAGCCGACAATTGCGTGGCGTCTTGCACACACGAGATAAAGTACACATGCATATACATGCCAAATAAAGGCACACCAACACGGTTCACCACGAGTTTGATACGAGCCCATGCCAGCTATCCATGAGCCATGATTGTTTGCCCATCATATGATCATCAAACCGTGCTTGAGCTCAATGACGAAGCGCCGGCATGTTGTCGCGGAGGACTCTTCCCCATCGAGTGGCTCACTCTCGTCGCGCTACAGGCTGTCGAGCTGGCGGGCAATCACGACGGCAGAGAAGATATAGAGCCGTTTTTTTCTTTTCTTTTCGTGGAGTATATTCAAGCGAATAGGCAATGAATTCATTCACGGTGTCGCGGAAGAACACCACACACGGATGTCCTGAGTCGCCGTTTTTCGGCGATGGCGCACCACTTTCTCGCAAGCCATGGTCGCCGATCGATAGTATGTCATGTGGACCGGTACACGCTTACGCTTGGTGACCTCGACGATGATGTTGGAGAATGTAGAAAGCATTCGTGGACCCGTTCCGGATCTGCTCAGCACCACGCCCGCCCTGAAGCAGGTTCCTCGGGTACGGGGAGTGCTAATAAAACGTTTTGAGACGGGATTCAAGCGACAACGCAGCGCGGAATCGTGAATGGATTCGCCGGTTTTCGCGCTACTCTTCTTAATTATATTGCTGTTTTATTTATTCATACATGTTTAAACTTTTTCTTTCTTTGCCCGCTCGTGGCTCTGCTGGATGGAGCGAAATCGCCACCTCTCTTAACGCCGAACCGAAAACCGACCCGTTGTCTATAGGGGCAGGAATGCAGTATCCCGCTGATGGAAGGATGACGGTTCGTGGGATGTGATTTTGGGAACGGCCTTAATGCGGGTGTGGACGGCTGGAAGCTATCTCCGGTTCCGTTCACTTTCTTTGCCGGCTGTGTGTGTGTGGATGCTGTGAATATGTGTGTTTCTTTGTGTTTGTACCGCAGGCAAGACAAATCGGCATGCTGGTGCTGATGATGACTATTGTCGTTGCTGGGCTGTATCACCGCGGGACACACTCACGATGGGTTTGGTGCTCCTTTTTTGCGTCAAAAGATGATAATAACAGTAATACGCCATCAGCGTCGCGGCTTCGAGACCTGTTATCATTTCTGTCGATTGGAATTTGTCACGTTGTCATCAGGGCGTCACTGATGCTCGCCATATTTATGTTCCCCGCGACGGTCTGCTGGGATAGCCGTGTGCTATCATTTGACTAAGATGCTAAGCCGTAGATATGGTCGTGCCGGAAATTGCGAAGCACTACAAGCTACAAGCATCCTGAGATAGATGAGGAAGGCAACGAAGATCTTAGTCCGCGATTGGTTGGTCGTTTTCAAATACGGATAAAATTTCGTACCTTAAATCGCGCCGTTGCTGGTAAACCTTGATTCCCTTTCCAGCAACACCATGCTCATTAGGTAAGGGAACTAATTGATTTCTTTTACGACCAGCGCACACTAATGATGGACAGATAGCCGATTTCCATACTGACCTGCGCGCTGCCCTCCATGCATCAACACACGCGCTGGAACTGCTCATTTGCGGGTGAAATGATGATGACGTTGATCTCGGGCATCGATTTCTGTTACATTAAGGGTAAGGAAAGTGTTGCCCGCATCGAAAACTGAACTCACCCGGTGGGAAGGCGTAACGGCAGCGAGGCAAAACAAAAGTGGTGGGTTGTACCACTTGGTGGAGGTCGGGGCGAGGAATTCAAAAAACAAAAGATAAAACTTTCTCCCAAAAAGGGTCTCATTTTATTCTTCACTTTCGCGGCATCGTAAGATTATTAACATCTATGTGTATGCGTGTGTGTGATGTGTGCATGTGTGAGATTTATACTTTTTGATCGTTGGCCGAATCCAGCATTTACGTACGAGAGTGTAAAGTGTCCGTGCTGAGCATCAAACGAATGTTCGCTTCAGTTACCAAGCACACAGCTTACTGTAAATATGTATCGTCATTTTGCGTTTTAATTTTGTGCAACAGTACATCAATAAAAATGATTCATGAATATTTTGAATTATCTTGTTTCCTAGTGCCTCATATAACAGCTTTAGTACCATAGCTGTCATATAAGATATGTTATGTTATTATTAGTTATGTTATAGCCTCGAGCCTTATCAACCTTATTATATACATGGTTTTTGTCACAAATATTTGTTCCCTTTTTTATCTATGAATTCACTGCTATCCATAAATGGTCAAAAATCAAAAATATAAATCGAAAATAACAAGTTCCTGTACGTATTTGGTAGCTACGTATATTTTATTTAAATTGTGAAATTTCAAACCATTGAATAAATAGCAAATAATACTTGAAATAGCCGCAATGAAACATCTTACTGAAATCAAATCCATGCACAACAAAAAACTGTGGTATTCCCAATTTTGATGATAAAAACAAAACTTAAACAACTAAACTGTATTGTAACTCAATATTTTAATCAAGTTTTAGTTTTTTTAAGTTAGTTTCTCTACTACAAATAACAGAATAAACGATGTAAATATACTCAATATCGAATTGAATAGTAGAAAGCAAGAACATACACAAACGTGGGACTAGGTTAACAATTGATATCCATTTACTGCTGAAGGAACTGCGGGGCGGTCCCGTGGCACAGTTGTCAACTCGAACGACTCCAATAACGTGCCCGTCATGGCTTCAAGCCTAGAATGGACCGTCCCCCCGTAGCAAGGATTTGACTATCCGACAGCTTGGTAATGAATTAAGTCTCGAAAGCCCTGTACAAGCCGGCATATCCGCTTAGGACGTTACATCAAGTAGAAGAAGAAGAACATGGGAACTAAACTCAGCTGAAAGTAGAACATATGTGAAACATGTGTTTAACTAGTTATTGAATCACAGGTTGATTATAAGAACGCATGATATATTATATGCATATTTTAAATAATTACTAAAATTGCTAAAATCGTTTGTTGCTAAACAATATAATTGTACTGCTTTTTACACTTACATTTTTCTTTGAGTGTTGGAAAGATTTCAGGAAAAGTTAGAAGATTGAAGTTCAAGAAACTTTTATTTTTTTCATTATCATCAATTGGAACTGCATTTTATAAAAAAAAAATGCTGTACAACTATTCTTGAGATTTGCATGTACGCAAAAAAAGTATAACAATTAATAACTATTTTCAAATTGCTTTAATGCAAACGTACCAAAATAGTTTGAAAGTATGAACAAAACTTTATTTTGTTTCGAGCGAGTTTATACCGTCCAGTTACAATTTTAAGATATAGTTTCTATATTTGTCCACTTTGCCTTTTAATTCAATTTGCATAGGATGGTACGATAAAAAAGTTGAGATGAGTAGACAATAGTTTCAAAGTAAATCTTCAAACATGAACGAATGTTTTTAGTGAGTCTGGAAGATTCTAACAACAAACTCAATTGCAAGTACCGTGGTAAATTTGTTCGGCACAAAGTTTATAAAATTCGGGAGTTAGGTGGCAGTAGATTTATATGCGGCTTTGGTTTTGTGTAACATTTTTGATTCGTTCATCATTATAAATGGATTCCATTTCATAGCGGACCAGTGAACCCAAACTAGTCCGCAGCTTCTATTGCAGTAGTAGTAAAGTGGATTCAGCGCGATAAAGCTTACGACCTAGTGCGGTTTATCAGCGAGTGGTCGATTAATATTATTCGCTTCCTACCTGCTTGCGGTTGATGCAGCTCCCGGGCAGTCCACTGGCCACTAACCTACTGTTCTACATACGAGATAAAACGAAGAAAAAAAGCCGAAGGCTTCGTAGACCATTTGCTAAGTGTAGAGTGATGGTTTTCGGGAGAGTGTTTGCAATAATCGCCTGCGGGAAAATTGCAAAACTGCACCGCTTGCCAACCGAGGCCGAACATGGGTTTTTGTTTCTTCGAAAGGTGTTGCAAATTGACTCTGCGCTCTCTCGCATCTTTCTCGTACACATTTGTACTATTTTTCAGCCTTCCAAAGCCGCTCAAAACCATGCGGGACATATGCGAACAGGTGAGTTCGCTGACCGGGGACTGGGGTTGACCTGATGGTGCAGCTCGTTCGCGGCCCCCACTCGCTTATCCCATTTCTTGCTTGGCAATTTCTTTCCCCTTTTTGGCCAAGACCAGTTCCGGTTGTGCCGCTATTAATGGTGCATCGTATCGCCCAAGCGTGCTTAACTTTTCCTTTCGTCCAGGAGAAGGTTTTTGGTTCGGTTTGTTCCTTTTCTATGTAACGGCTGTGTATCGCTGTGCCCAGATGCTCAGTGCACCGGATGACATTGCATTCAGTGTGCGGGTTAATTTCGCCTTTTTACTACAGGCTCAGTAAAAGCGACTCAAACTGGACACCTCCTGGTGGAACGGCGTGTTTGTTTATGCTGTTTCCACCAGCTCTTCCGTGCGTTTCGCCTTAAGGTTGGTAGAGGATCTCTTTGCGGTCACTTACCCTGACCAATTTCCTCGCTGCAACGAATGCATTTGCACTCGATGGTAAGAAATAGAAAGAGCAAGTACGACAGTGCTGCTAAACCTTCGTTTTACGATCACACACAAACACAGTGATCTCGGAGCGGAAATCTGGGCATTCACAGCGAGAAGTTGAAGCTTTTACTTTCCATCTACCATGATCCTCCACGGGCGGGCGTCGACTGCTCCAGTTTTTACACACAACTTGCAGCGGGATGTCATCAGCCACACCTTCATTTTCAGGGAACGTTAAACAGAGAACGATTAATAGGAAATGGTGTTTGCTTTCTCATCTAGCTTCGTAGCATTTCATTTGTTATTTTTTCTGGTGGTCTTTTCTGATTTTCGGGAAAATGTCAGTTTAAGCAATGTTTGCTTATCTTAACAGATTAATAGATAGATATGTAAGGGCAATCGCCACTACAACAACATCGCATCATTTTAAATATGTGTCATAAGTTAATCTAATCTATTGTCAGGTATGTCAAAGAAATACAAAAGCTCAATTTATGAAATTTTCTGCTGTAGTGGAACGTAATTGTCATGGCATGTAAATATGTAAACGTAACGGTTATTGAAAACTGTTTTGAAAATCTTCAATAAGGCTACTTTGCCTGTTGGATGAAATAATAATAATAATAAAACATAATAAAAATAATAATATTGATAAAAATAATACTAACAAACAATTATCACGACAATAAAAATATTAAATATATTTTATTAGTATAAGTAACATAAAAAAATAATAAAAATATTATTAATAATAATAATAATATTAATAATAATAATAACAATAATAATAATAATAATAATAATAACAATAATAATAATATTAATATTAATAATAATAATAATTATAATAATAATAATAATAATAATAATAATAATAAT
>KI919745.1:0-19134 GCA_000473525.2 Anopheles melas | reverse complement strand
AAATGCAAGCACTGCACTAAGTTTGGGACGGTGGAGCGTCCAGATAGGAAGCCATGTTCCAAAGGTGTAAATACGTTAATAGCGCCATGCATTATATGTTTATGAACCAATAATTCGAACAGTTTACTGGGAGCACATAGCATGGAAATAGCTCGATAATTTGAGATAGAAGTTCTGTCGCCTTTTTTGTAAACGGGAAATATCCATGACATATCCATGGAATGCTAAAGATTTTCTGTAACTTATTGATCTTTCCTCATTCAAGGGCCCATAACTACAATATAAAAAACAACAGCAACGGATGGACGAAACAAAAAGGAACCATGGGCTTTTTTGACCTACGACCGAATTAACGTAGTCGTTAAAAGCGACAAATTAATTGATTATATTGCGTTTATGCTGCTCATCATTTTCTCGCGAAGTTTGCTGGCAAAGTAGATACTTCAGATGATGAAATGGTATGGAAGACCTCTTCCTGGACTGACCTTGTGGCTGATTAAGGCTGTAAGTATTTGCGATTAAACGATAATCGCTTACGGGCCCATAAAGTTTGGGTGGGCAATCTATTTTCGTTCGGAATACTCGGGGCCGAAGTAATTACGGCCGACATTATTTCCCAGGCTAGTCCCAGGAAAACTCCGTCGGCGTCAGTGTAATGTAAATTAATGTTTACCCACCCCTAGCATACCCTCGCTCGTTTGCCGTACCCTCTCGCCATACGAGCATATCATTATTCAATTGACAAAGGCACTCGTTTGCGCGAACGCGTGTCATTAATGTGGCAGAATTGCCAACCAGGGCAACACTTATGCTTACACGCGCACAATCAAATGGACCCGAGCATCTCCGCCAGCATGGGAAAGGTTGTCCCATGGTCCGGTATCGGATGGTGGATGGTGGTACGTCTAATTAACTCCCATTATAAGATGCTTCGCTTTTCCTACACTGTCGCAAGTGCTTGAGCGCTTTTCTTTATCGCACACCATAGATGAGTGCAACTTTTGCCACTACAGTCGTGCCAGAGCTACTGATTATGTTATCACACAGGTGAGTGACGATAAAATCCCCATTAACGACTTCAATCGTGGCAGAGCCGTACGGAGCAGTACGCGAGCAAACGGAAGTTCTCTGTGCCTTTCGGTTGGGACAGTCATGCCGAGATCCTCTTTCAGTCTGCGGTAGCACAAAAGAGTCAGTGTGTGTGTGTTTTTTTTGCCATCATGACGTTAGTTAATTAATCGCCTGCTATTAAACTTGCTGCAGCGTGCTTCGAAACTCATTGAGGGCGCTCAATGCGCATAATTTATGCGCGTTATGTTTGAGGGTAGCATAGAGAGTACGAGCAGATTAGTGGCGCTAGCAGAGATGAGAGCTGGAAGGGCTTGAGCAAAGTTAATGTCTGTCAGTGATAAAGAGATAATGATGGCAACTACCATGACCGATGCTCTGCACATGCTTGATGTGGTAATTATTTTCAGCGCTTCCGAAACGCAGGATTGTGTGACAAACTTGAATCCGATCGGAAGAGGCTAAATTATGCATTCAAATTGAGGTTTAAATAAGAGGGGATTGTGGTAACGGAGAGCCTGACTATAAGATACTATGAGACAATCTTCTTTTTTTTTCTTCTTTTTAACTCAACAACCGTAGTCGGCCAAGGCCTGCCTGTACCACTTGTGGGCTTGGCTTTCAGTGACTTATTGTTTTCCCCATAGCATGATAATCAGTACTACGTATAGAAGCACGGTTCAATCGGGACTTGAACCCATGATGGGCATGTTGTTAAGTCATACGAGTTGACGACTGTACCATGAGACCAGCCACTATAAGACTATATTTTTTCTATAAGATAGCTATAAGAAATACATATATATTTTGCTAGCTTGACATGTGTAAATTCAATTGGTATCACAAATGCAAAGCTCATCACATTAGAAGGAGTTTTCGTGTAGGTTTTTATTTTTAGTTTTTTTAAATAAGAGATATTGTCAACTTTTGTACAGTTTTTTGCGATTTAATCTATCTTACACATGTTATAATCGTTTAAAACTGAACGTTTAGAGCTAAATTTACGTAATTCACTGTTATTTCTCTCGTCTTCTTTTGCAATGCACTCGAAAAAGCTTATATTCCTATTCAATGTATTTCAATGTTTGCCAATCAGGCTTTACATAATATTAAAAAGTTAGGTTTTTTAAATGTATTTGTAAGGAAGATATAAGGAGTCTATTAAGTAATTTATATTGTAGGAGAACACAACGTTTGAAGTGGTCAATAACAAGGAAGTAGATAAGTTCCACTATCGTAAGTGAAAGGCATACACGAAATAATGGATGATATAAGAGATAATCGTGTTCTTTTTGAAGAATTGTTGAAGAGACACATATTGTGCAGATTATATTAGTTTTACAACTGATTTTAAACGGAGTAGAAAAAAAAGTTCTGGTAATTCCACAGTTGCGGAGAGAAGCAAAGGTGTGCTCAGAGAAATATTTTTAGTTTAATTGATCATTATTTTATTATGGTTGCATTTATATTTCACGACATTTAAGTAAAGAAAGAAAAGCTATACGCTGCTGAATTGTTATTGAATTTAATCTCCGTGTGTACAATCATTTCTTGAAAATGGAATGTTGCTCATGGCTGTAATAATGAACAATCTAAAAAAGATCCTAAAACGTATTTCTATTTCTAATACTAATCGATTGTACACACCTTTACCTACCCAGTCGAAGTTGGTAAACTGACAATTGGTGTATCTAATTTCGCTTACATCTGCTCACCCAAAACGACACCAAACGAAAACGGCAGCTATTTTCGACTAATAAGCTCCCCATTCGATCGACAACTAGCGCACTGGGTAAACAGACAGCCAATGCTCCTTTCTTCCAACGTCTTCTATCGCTTCCACCGTGCGGTGTCGTCCAGAAAACCAACAACCGTGCCCGAAACGGGCGTGAAACTGGAACGAACCCGTGTGCCGAATGTGCACGCGAGTTACGGTTTAATTAACCTTGACTCACCGAAAAACGTGTCGTGCGTACAGTTTTCAGTTGGAGGTAGGAAAGGTAAGAAGGCTTGAAAACTTGTGAGGATGGTCTTTTTAATGTTTGCCGTTGCTAAGCCGGTAACGTGTCGTAATTACGTCGCCCTAATAGGTAGTTCTAGCAGTGTGACATTAAATTTGTCATGCCTGGTTGGGTGCTACGCCGAATACCACCCTCACCTTCTTCTTTCTACTCATAATAAGATTCTGTGTCCACTAGCCAAAGTTTGTGACCGATAGAACAGCCGAGGGGCGAGGATTAAATTGAATTTCAACTTCGCACTTTGCCGTGACCCCTGGATGCAGCACATACAGCCAACCCACCCATCTACCATGGACGGGCCCTAAGTTGATGGAATTGGCCACAGTTGGCACTGGGCGAGAAGCTTTCTCCGGTGCTTTTATTTTCATCCCCCACTGCTCGGTTGATTGATGGCAGTGGGAGCTTTGTTTCGTTCTCGCAACAAAGGACGGGTGGGTGATGTCTTTTAATTAACCTACTTCCTACTTCAAGAAGCAGCAGTGTTGCTGTGGCACTGCGAAAAAGCACAAAAGCTTTTAGTGAAACCCGATGGTGACGGACAAGTGAGTGAGCGTGTGTGAGGCTGCACTATCAATTATCAATCATCACCTGCAAACACGGCGCTGTGTGAAAGCGGACAAGAGTGACAGGGGGAACCGGGCATCGAAACGCAAACGTGTCCATTAACACATGCATGATTGAAACCATCTCGTAAAAGGATCGAATTCGTGCCAATCTCTCTTTCGGCCAGACCGGGCTGAACCGGGCCGGCGGTTCCTTCGGCCTTGACCTTCACTATCACGCACTGCTTCCCTGTTCGTGGTGTGGATTGGGCGAAATCTCATCCACATAGGCTGGGCACTCGGAATGGTGATTTGACAAGGTGCTACTTCTGCTAATTCCAACCACTTTTGCCGTGTGTGTGTTTTCTGCCGGAAAACGAGCCCCTCATCATGATGACGACGCCAATCTGCTGGAATGTGAATGACACAAAGGTGTTGCTGCATACGAGTCGATATCTATTGCTTGAGTGGGAACGCTGTGCTTCAACATTCAGCAGCCCCGCCACAGTGACCTACAAACAATTGCCTCGATCGAAGGCAGCCGGCGAAACTTTTACTGTCCCCGGTGCCCCCGGTTTTCTGTATTCCACTTTCGCACTGACGTCGATGTGTTCCACGGCGACGTTTCGCGGTGGGTGGGTGGATCGTTTTTGGAACTGTGTAGAGAAATTTGTATTTTCATTATTCCGATAAATATTTATCATGTCGAGCTGGCGTGTCCACCATTAGCTTTATACCCTCCTTTCCTAGCTGAGGTCGTTCGTAAATATTGTGTTTTTGTGTTGATCATACGAATTCAACGACTCTCCCTCGCCGTGTCACAGTGGGCAGTTGCCGGGATGAAAGCTCAAAATCAAAGCATTGTAGTATACAGCATCAAAATAAGAAAAAAACCGAGATTTTAATCCTCTAGTCGTAATAGTTATTACGATGGAGACTCCTAAAGTCTTAGGTGCTTGAAAAAACTCATCATAACAGCTATATTGTTTTACCTTTTTTAAACTATTGTAACTTTCACAAAGATCAATCAAATTAAAAAAAAGAATGTTTTGGAAAGTTTTTAATCTATTCTAAACAAATATAATTTGTTCATGAAAATATATCAATTACATAAAAAGTTACGGGGTACTTCCTCTAAATTGTATCAATAATGTATCTTGGACATCATGCCAAATTTGAACACCGTAAAACACCGTAGTATCATGTATACCACGTCAAAGCTTTACATCTAAACATAAAATCTGAAATGAAAGTAGCCGCTACTTTTATTTATGTATTCATTTATCTATTTAATATCAATCTTTGGCAGAAGCGCACCTTTGGTAGATATTGCCATATTAATGACAGTATACAATATTTAATAAAACAAAGCGTTATCTGGTGGAGCATGACTAATACCCGTATATTTGGAATGTTTAAGGCAGTTTTTGATGGAACCATCGAATGTGATGATCAATGATGACGTAATGATTGATCCTTGATATTTAGGAATGTTGCTAGTAAACCGAATGTATCATGTAAGTAAGTAAGCATATTTTCAAAATAATTTAAATCTTTCCCACATAATCATAAACATTCATAATTTGTTTCATTTAGATTTTCCACACTATAATGTACCTAAGAAATCATGTATTCAATGACAATTACTTTTATCCCGCTTTTTGTTCTACGGTGCCCACTGTGTGTGTATACGTTAGCCAGATCGGTCCGTGCAAATAAATTAAAGTTTGTTTTAATGCTGGATGGTATTCGTTGATTATATGAGTTCTGGGTATTGCAAAAAGCTTCACGCCTTAACAAGAGCCTACGACAAAAAATGCGCTCGAAATGGATGTATTTTTTAAATTAATTTTGTAATTTGAAACCGTATGTATATTAGTCGCAAGGAAGATCGCCAGAATTGGCTGCTTCATGAATTGCAAACATTTCAACGTGGAATCATGAAGATGTCAGAAGCAATTTTTGTCAGCAGTGACCTGCTTGTAATTTTATTGGTTTTGTTTAATTTTAAATAAACGCTTAGTTATGCAGAAAAGAACACATAATTGAATAATATGTTACACAAACACAAATTAATATCTTAAAATTGTTATAAAAAATATCGATTTTTAAGTAGATCCTCATAGTTAAAACCTTATTACTCCGTTACTAGCATCATCATCCATCTGACAGCATGGAAAACAAATTGGTTTATTTGTCCGCATCTTCATATTTTAGCTTATCATCGCCGTTTTTAATTGATTTGTGGATATTTGTTGTTGTTGTATTGTGATTGAATTTGATTTTGTTAGGTGCGCTATCAACCATATTGAGGTTAGTAATTATCTTGTTGACAATTGACAGGTCAAATGTGTGTAAACAGTTAACATTCTTTCCAGCGGTCACAGCGTTCAGCGACTGTGGTGCGTTAAAATGGCAATAACTCACAACTCAATTCATGCTTCAAAGCGTACCTTGTCAATTTCGTAAATGAAAAAGTCTTATTTTTACCACCTGATGGTTATTTGTGACATTAACATGTTTTTCCTTCCGTATAAAATAATTCCCGTGAAATATTCATTTAGTTTGGGTTTAAAAAAAATTAAAAATGATTACCAATACTAAAATGTTTTGTTCTGTGGTATTTGTAAAAAATAATACACTACATTTGAAGAAAAAGTTAATTGCTTGGGTTGATATCTTTAGTAAAGTTAAACCATATTGTTAAACTTAAAATATCTCTTAAAATAGATCTCTCAGCTGCTACTACACGAATGTTTAGGAAATATAAAAAAGCAATACGATCTTTTTGAACCGTTCCTATTGCATGATAACAAAATTCTGTGAAATAACGAGTAGTTAATGTTTTACGAACAATCACATTCAAGAATCCTTTAATTACTGAAATGAAATGAGCATTGGTCATGAATAATTTACTCAACATGAAATTGATGTAACATATTTAATTTTATATTTTACGCAACGCTAGGCGCCATGATTGTTATGTAGTGAGCACACGGCAATTTCCAATTTTTGTCCCAAAAATGGAGACAGCGGCTCAAAATAAATAGCCAAATTCGTTAACCAAACATTTAGTCAAACACTCCACCTCAAATGTGACTACTGTTATATGGAACGAATTCAATCCGTAGGAATGATCAAAAGGCCCTACCGTCGATGGGAAATGGCCATCGTGTGTAACTAGTAATGATTAGTCTGATCATTGCCTTGCTTTACCTGTTGGTACAAAGCACCGGAACAGGATCAAATGACCGAGGAGTGTCTATCACCCTCCAATCACCATTACGCGCAACGATGGTAATTTATCATTGCGCTGTGCGTTTGATGTGAGTTGCACTGAACATGGTGGGTTCGGTTTTTCTCCTACATAAACCACACATAATATGAACCGTAATGTTAGTGCACCCGTGCGAGGGGTGTTGCCGAAATCGGCGTCAGGCACGTGATGCGACCATTTATCACCGTAGCACACTACATGGGCACTAACAAATCGCGACTGGTACGTGTGGATGTTTCATGTTCCAATCGGACCACACATACACAAGTTTGATCGTGTGAGCAATCAGGGAGACAAAAGTAAAGCAGCCATAAAGTATTCTGCTTACGATTCGCCACGAATTAATGACAAAACTCGTCCGGTCCGATGTTGGGAGCGCGACCCGGAACGAGCGGGATGGCATGGATGGCACACATAAGGTGCAGCATAGAAAAAGAAAGTTTAGTTTTCGAGTGGTGTTTTTCTCCGCCGTACTAAAGCGTTCCACATTTAAATGCGTTCAAAACGGACACCAGCTGCCACTTGGTTCGTGGTGCGAAGGTTTGATTTTTGCCGTCACGCCACATCCCGGAAGGTTGTATGTTCGGTTTGGCGGTGTTGCGTTGATGTGGTGCAAAGTACGGCGTGCGTAGTCGTGATATCGATCCAGAGGTTGACGCACTACACTTTGATGGAATATTGATAAGCAACGAAGGGAAGCATAGTGTAAACGATGACGCGGTTGACCATCGTAGTCGGTCTGAAGGCAGCACATCAGCTCGGTGGTGTTCGGTTTGATACGGCTTGCTACATCCTGCGACCAGCTTTTGAGAGATTAAGCTGTGTTTGTGTTTATTTTTCCCAATTCTCCTGCGAATCCGCCTTGAGAAGTGTCAATGAAACGTGCTTAAATTTCCGAAATTCCTTACCAAACAGTAGCCAAGGATTGGATTCCATCGCTTTGCTTACTTTCCACCGCCTTTAAAAGAGCGGATAAAATGGAAAAGTTTTAATTAAATTTACCAAGTACAGCTCTTTGAAGTAGAGTTTCTCAATTAGTTATTTTTGATGAAAACACATTCACACTGCTTGCTCCAGAAAACATTGATGCGAATAATTTGTCCAAGAATAGATGCATGCGACGATGATGGGCATGCATACTACATCCATTTTCAATTTCAAACGGAAGTGTAGTGGAAAAGCTTATAGGTGAAACCCCTTATTAAACAACTTGATGAATTGTCCTCATGCTTGTCACCTTCAATAAAACTGCCACATTTTGTGGTATGGAATGTGTGTCAGTTTCAGAATATTCTTCTCCGGTCATATAGATGAATCATGCTGCCCAATAACATGGTGATTTATTAATTTCGCTCATAAGGATATGTATATTTATGTTTTCCCCTGTGTTGAATCTTTAGAGCAGTGATGTCAAACTAGTTCTGGATCGATGGCCGAATTACAGTTGAAAATACTCTAGCGGGCCGCAGTTCAGCGGGGGAGTTGTTTTCGATTGGCATTAAAATCATTATGTACTTATTCTTCGACCTAAAATCTTATCTAAATTTTTTGTAGCCTGCAATAAAATTATTCATAACAGATTGTCCACCATACTTCACTCATTACACCATACACTATCTCTCAGTGTGTAGAAACAATAGGTCATGGAAATAAAATTATAATAAGCAAAACATGACATTTACTCATACTTTACTTGAGTGACCTTAACTTGGAAATTTAATTATTCTTATTCAATGCTCCACTTATATGAAAACTTAAGGCTCCCTTGAAAGTTCGTTAAACCTCGTATATCGCCTTCATGCATCCACACAAAGAACAAATACTGTATTTTGACAAGGCTAGAAACTAATAACGATAACTCCAAATTTTATAACTACATCAGCAAATATTGGCTAGATATTTGTCCATTTTGTTAACAAAAGAGAGCACTAAGTCGACCTCATACAATTCAAGTCATTTGAAAGTGCTTGGTTTTTCGAAACTTTTTTTTTTTGCAGAACCATAGCTAAAGAGAATCCTCATCAATCAAGAAAAGAAAGTGGTGTTCCAATGCATGGTTTCCGAGCATTCCAGAAAGCCCCAAAGTCAGAAAATTTCTGAACATTTGGGGTATCCGACTTAAGGGTGCCATCATGAAAAAAATACTAAAATACATACTCAATCTACAATCTAATTTTGTTTTATTCAAATAACTGCCAAAGTTCTTTGCGGGCCAGGTTGAAAGCCCTCGCGGGGCCGTATGTTTGACATGTCTGCTTTATAGCATGCTATAATGAAATTGTGAATTTCTGTAGGCGGTTATCGATGAGTAGCCCTTAGTACTTTCATGTCCTGGACAGTGAGTTCTATCAATTAGAGAAATAATATACACTCTCTCTTGCCTCGCTTTTCTTCATTCTTCTTCTATATGGGTAACATCCTACGCGGAGATGCCGGCCTGTACAGTCTTTTGAGACTTAATTCAGTACCACGCAGCCGGATAGTCATTCCATTCGGGGCTTGAACCCATGACGGGCATGTTATGAAGTCGTTCGAATTGACGACTGTACCACGGGACCGCCTGTGTTCAGAGAAACGTTAATATTAGAATATGCATAATTGTTTACTTAAGAAAAAATCATCAATCAAGGTAATGAAATAATGCGGTCTCTTTGTGGAATTTTTGACGCCAAGCCAGCTTTACTCAGCTTCCCAAACTCCGAAGTATTCCCTTAAGTGGTCAGTGTTAAAAAAAGCATAAAGGTACTGGATGAAGTATAGAAGCTTGGATCCAACGTTTTATCCAATGCTTGTCCCAACAAGTAAAACGCTTGAATTATAAATAGTCTACATTTAGGCGAACTTTTTCTTGATTCGTATTGCATATCTTGTAACTGGCATAGTCGAGGAAAAAAGTTGTCGTAAGATGCAAAGTTTACGCTACATGGAAGCTTTGCACTGCATGCTTAAAAGCTAGTTTTACTGACTTACTTTACATAATTTTAGATTCCGTTCCTAGTTTTAGATTCTAATTCATACTATATGAATGACAAAACTATTAGTATAAATGTGAAAAAATGTATTCTTTATGATCCTTGACGTCAAGATTTCTAATTGATTACCATCGGAGTAGAAATGTGCTTCCACCCATTTCATTTTATTCTTGTAAATCTTTTTCTCTCAGGTTTTACGGACTGACGTTGATTCCATGGTGAGAAAGATGAAGATTGAACTCCATACGAGAATTTTACTTACAACGGACATGTTTTTTTAAGAAGTGCAAATTGTGAACTATACCATTAGGCCGCCCTTTTGCATGTTATAGTAGAAATTATTTTGATTCTAATAGTATTTGTTGTAAATAATAAATCTCGACGTATTTGAAGGTTTAAACTCATGCATAATGAAAAATGAACATTTGAATGAACGTAAGGGAAAATAAACAACTTAAACCGAAAAGCACACTATTACCGGTCGGACGGCGGAACGTCGGGGCGTTTTGAATCTTCGAAAATGTCGAATTCTACGGTTTGTAGTCACAATATAATGAGATCTATGTAGTTTGGAATGAAGTAACCATAAAAGCAAAATTAATTATTCAACAACTTTAGTCTGTTTCTAAGCAACGCAGTAAATGCATTCGCGGCAGACATCCGCGTAACTCAATTGTCCGCATAAATTGAATGTTACATCTTCAGTCAAAATGCGTTTGGAAAATGAACAGTTTTCAAAAACAAAATTCACTGATTTGATACATTAACCGGTAACTGTTTTGATTTAAATTACGGACAGCTTCATGTTCATCCAGACATTTATCATGTTTTAATAAATTTCTTCATATCCAGTCCCAGGCCACTCCGATTTTTAATTTGACAGTTTAAAAATGTATCTGACTCCTGTAGGCCCTGATGTGACGAAAAATAAATATTTTCTGTCGGTCAGCTCACTACCGGAGGCCTTCTTAGTAGATTTGTTTCATTCCGTCTCCAATGATATTTGTTCGATAATTCCATTTGGTCTGATATGCATTAAATTTCAGTGGAATCATTTGTAGAGGTAGTTATTAACGTAAAAACTACTATTTTATGATTTTTTGTGGTTTTTACTAAAACACTTATTTAATTTTATTTTAAATCCTTTTTTGTAATGCCGCAAAACCGAAGTAAATTGTGATTAATTGCATAACCATATTTGTTTAGACAGACAACGATATTTGAAGATACATGTAAGGAATGCCATGATGGTCGTACGAGGAGGATCGTCAATTCACTCAGCAGTTCTACCGTTCAATCCATCTACGAGTACAACATAAAAACAGCACCCAACCAAAGTTAAGTCCGTCGTCCTGTCGGTATAGGAGGACTTCAATTCTCAGATATAGGTTTTCGGGGCTTAAAAGAAGATTTCTTCTTTTTCTTTGGCACAACAGCCGTTGCCTGTCAAGGCCTGCATGTACCGGACATGTTGTTAAGTCGTACGAGTTAACGATTGTACTACAAAACCGGCGACATGTGATGCTTAAAATAAGTAAACAACTAGAAAAAGTGGTAAGTAGAATATATATAAGAAATATGAGCTCCAATCTGTTCGGAATATTAATAAAAATATCGTTGTAACTTGATGTAACTTGTAAATGATTTTTTGCAATACTTTGAATTAACATATTAAAAATCGTTATTTTTTTATTTAAAATTTTAGAACGTTTGCTTCAGTTAAGTTTATTATAAAGTGGTACGAACGGTAAGATTTAAATTTGTAAGAAAATATTACAGGTGAAAATCCCTAAGTGGGATCCCCATTATTCGTAGTAATACGGTATAATAAGCCCATATAGTCCATATAGTTAATATTAACTTAATAGCTTAATTAATATTAATTAATAGCCCATATAGTTAATATTTCGTCTATTGTCCATTTCGCACCTCCATGTTCCGTCCCGGTTTTGTCCTCCCCTCGTGGGAAAAATGCCGATCTTAGGTGTATAATTTCTTGAAATTCGACGTGTAACTTTAGCCAATTCTCGATTCTTCTAATGTTTACTGAATCTCTTTATCTGAGCTTTATCAAGCTCTATGTTTCTCTGCATTTCCTTTGGTCTAAGCTTCTTCTACATTAGAAGAAAGACGTTCACGTATCTTTATCATGTGCTTTAACTTTTTTCTTTCTTTCTTTTCTCATTATCTGAAAAATTGGAAATACTAAAGCGTAAACCAAATTATTATAAAACGATGGGCCAACCGAATTCAAATCAATGAAAAGAAAAAGAAACTTAAACAAATAACGCAACAAGTAGAAAAACAAAATAGAAGATCGTTAACGTTTTCGTCAGAGCCTTAAATTTGTGTGCCGCAATAAATCGTCCACACCATTGTTAGAAAGTATTTTTTTATCATCTGCGTCAAGTTATTTTCACTGTGCCATTCTATCTCACAGTTGCAGACATTTCATTGACATTTTCATTGATTTTGACTGTCAATAACTTTATATAGACATCAAGAAAAAAGAACAATACTCCACGACGTAAATGTGATATGTTCATTAGATAGTAGACGTCTGAACATGATAGCTACTGTGCAGCAGATAAACAGCATCAATCATTTTGGTAATAATTCAAATTCGATTTCTTAAAGCGCACTGCTGGCTGAGAATTGCAAATGGTACTGAAGGGATGCCAGCCCGGAATCGGTGACCGTTGGGCCTATTTACCTCTTTTTGAGTAGAAATTTCCCGCTACCTTCCCAGTGCGTGAGTAATTTACTTTGTCTCTTTCCTCACTCTATCTCTCTCTCTCTCTTTGTATCTTTCTCGCTCGCTTTTACAGTATTTACTCAGCGTGTTTTTGATCCATCCATCAATCACCCATTGCGTTGTTCTGATTTTATGTTCTAGATTCGGCGTCCTTTTGTTAGAGCACGTACGCTTACTTTGCTTGCCAGAAAGCTTAATTTCAGTTCACCGTGCATTTTGCGATAAACCGTAAGCTACATCCCAAGCAAACAACACGCACGCTGCTTTCATAGCACATGCTGATATGGGTAGCTCGATTAGAGCAAATTAGATAATCGAGCCCAGATCGCGGCAGGAACGGGAACATTAGTGCTCCCAGTTGGGTCCCTCCACCAATGCTCAACGGCTGACCATCGTTTCACTTTTCCGTGCATTACCCGGGCGCACTTTACGGTCCATTCTAGGTTCCTCAACTTTCTACTGGTTGTGCTTCCGGAGCTCTGTGCAAAATTAGCGCTTATTACGGAACACCACATGCTGACGATGCGCTGCGAGTGCTGTTTGGAGTGTGGTTGGGCAACATTATGGGTTAGATGGGATGATACGTTTACATGGTAACAATCCAAAAGTAAATAACGACCGAGCAACAAATATTAACTGTGACGAAATATGAGTTCATTGATAAGTTTTGTATCAGTAATTTAATTTAGAGAATGTTTTGTTATTTTGCATAACAAGTAATAATAATTAGCTATAAATTCATTTCATGTTTAGGATATGTTTTAAACATGTTTCCATTACATGCTATCTAAAATTAAAAGAACTTTCGCAGCGTGATAGTTTAATGTTATGGCTAATGTTCGACTCCCGGAAATAAATGACAGTTCCATTCTTAGCAGCAAACATCGTGATCAATTGTTTCAAACAAAGGTATGTCTGGTGGTGTATGTTTCCTTTCACGTAAATTGTCTAGATGCTTCGCCGATATTGTTACGTTGACGTTGGTGACATTTTGTGTTGGTCCTTTTTTCAGATCATTTGTAGAAAGAACAAATATACGGCCCCTTTAGAGCCCAAAAGCGAGAGACCTTCCAGTAAAGTGCGGAGTTGAAGCATAAAATTGACCCATTTACTCGTAAACCCCAAAAAGGAACAATATTCATGCGTGAACGCTCTACCTTTTCGGGTTGATGCCTTACCCATATGGGACTGGCCATTTTCTGCACGTGGCCGGTCGGTGTGTGTGTGTGTGAGTGTGTTTGTGTGAAAGTGAAACCAACAGGCGCTCGCCACGGACGGACAACGGAACGTGCAGGAGGAAGTGCCTAGTGCAGGGCGAATGAATTACGGTTCGGTTCAGTGGAGCAGGTGTCGAGGCGAATTACACCCCGAGACAGTGGGATCTCCGGCAGCTCCGGCGTAATAGCGACGCATTTGTCTTGTTACCCCCTCTCGCTGGGTATAAATCGAGCGGTGGTAGAAAATCGATGAAGAGATTCAATGGAACATACCGGTAAAGCAGTTCTTTACCACACTCAATTGGGTTAATCATTGAGTTTTGGGCTTGTTCCCGGTTTACCGGAGCGACCGTCACAACGGAGTAACGGAACACGCTCTAACCATGGGTTGTGGTGAGGTGGAATGCTTTGGTTGTCGACACCCTGGAAAGATAGAACTACTTGATGGTTCAATTAGTATGCAATCGGACTAAATTATGCATCATGCCGCTCAGCACTGTTGGCTGGCAAAAGGACTGTACGTAATGAAGTGATGGAAATAAAGGGACAACTATATTATTGTACCACAGACACGAATTGATCCACAATTGCGTTTCGTAGCTTTCACAGTACGAAGTTTTTTTTTCGAAAGCATAATTAAAGTATTTCTCCACGCATAATACTACACACATATACACATACGCGCACAAGTCGATGTCGGTTGGTGACAGGCTTCTTGGGGAGAGTTTTCCGCCTTAGGCAACAAATCAATGAAGCATTAATTTATTGACCGAATTTTCTCCCGATCTGGAATTGACGCCTCGAACGTCTGTGGCGTTGTGCCGTTTATTCGCCATTCTAGGGTAATAGTCAGACAATGAGAAAACTGTAGCCGAAATGAGTGGGTAAACCGCTTTAGCTGGTAGTATCTGGTATTGGCACGCATCAGCTGACGCCTGCGTAAAATTGTTTCTGGAGTAAGACGTAGAGAAAGTGTCTCAACATAATACAATTTATTTGATAAATACTGTTGGAAGATAATTTCATGAATAAATATTCTAATAAATAAGAACATTGTAATATCTAGTATTTACCTTTATATAAACAACAAGGCCATCCATTAAAGAATGCACAATTTAATGAAGCAATAATTAAATGTTGTATTGTTTAGGAAACATGTAACACATCTCAAAGATTTTGTTAAAAGCACACTTTTGTAATGTGTGGCTTTTTAATATTTTTACTAACGTGTAGCTTAAATTTAATAAAATTGTTTTCTCATTTTGAAAAACAGTAATTTGAATCAAATTTACAAATAAAATCACTAAATGTACCTTGTAATGAATAATTTTTGCTAGAACACATATATTTTTTCAATTTATTCTTTTTTTTAAGAAATTATTAATTTTTACCTTATATTACCAGGATCATTTTAACTGCTTTTTCAAATTTCGGAGATTGCAAACATGACGAGTAAGTTTCCCTGAAAGTTACACATTTAGTTAAACGTACCTACATTACCGCGCGACACAAAGTTCAAGCAAACGATTCAGTGAAGAAAACAAAGCCCTGGAAAGCAGTGCAGTTGGCATTAGAAACTGTAAGTAATCAATTTCTGCGGTTGATCGTATGACTGATCTTATTACGCGCCATAGCTCCCGTGGCTGCGAAACCGAATTGAGCTGGCTGAACCTGAACACCATTTCTCCGCCGGGAAAGGCATAGAGAGGGGTAAGTAGTTCCCGGAGCAGGAGGAAACGATCCACTCGATCACGGCCATGGCCATTCTAGCGCTGGGTCTGTCCGGACAGGTAGATTTAGTTGTATAAAAGCAACTTGCGCAATTGCAGTCAAACATCAGTCGCTGTTCAGCCGTTCCCGGTAGAAGATCTTCATCGACTCCAGCATCCCGATTGCTCCAGTCAGCAGCCATTGTGTGCAGCGCTCTGTTGTGTAGAACTTACAGTCACTGTGATTTATCGATTTGTAGTGTAGTTTTGGTGTGATTGTGAAGAAAAACATCTTTTTAAAATGAAAGTGTTTATCGGTGCCGTAGTGTTGATCGGGTGCGTGCTGGCCTATGGATCGGCACAAAGTGCAAAGGAGTGCAGTGGACCTGACGGTGGCCTGTCCTGTCACGGAGCCAAAATTGTGCGCAACCTCGTACGACGACTGGCACGTACTGGCAAGACGGACGATGCGCTGAAGCTCTTCCCTGGTGTGGAAATTGTGGCGGCAGGCGATGTGGAGGAAAGGGAACGATCGCTAAACGAGGTGACGGATGAGGATCGCACTATGTTTGGGCGCTTTGCTCGCTACCTCCAGAGCCATGAGCTGAAGGTGAACTTTGGACAGATGGTGCAGCGGGGTGACATTCAGGAAGCAATCCGAACCACGTTCGGTGCGATGGATCAGGAGGTGATTGCCGACGTCGCGGAGGCCCGTAAGAAGGATAAGGGTGGCCTGGGTGCTATCATGATGATGGGACTAATGATGGGCAAGCTGCTGGCAGCCCTCGGATTCGGTGGCGTCGGACTGCTGGCACTGAAGGCGCTCGGCGTCTCGATGATTGCACTGCTGCTGTCCGCCATTCTGGGACTGAAGAAGCTTACCGAGCACGGTGACCACAAAGGACGACACAATGATGAGCATTTCGAGGTGCACTCGGAAGATCATCACGGACACGAGGGTGGCGCTCGCAAGCGCCGTTCGGCTGAGGAAGAAACCTTAGCTAGCCAGATGGCTTACAACGGCTGGGCACAGTTCGTCCAATGAATGTGCATCCATTAGACTACCACTTATTTAAAATATTTATTTGTCCTGCATTAACTTATTACTACATGTGTAGCGCCAAACCGAATACGGGCAAATCCAAAGGAAACTAAATAATAAAGTTGAGCAAAATGGAGTGCTGCTGCAAACCGTTCAGTAATCGTTTTACCGTTTGTTGTATTCTTTGTACGTTTGGGTTTTAAGAAGCTATGAGAATGTGAGAAAGTGTAGTAATAATATTTGTTGTTAATTAGATAACACACGTTGTGCCGCAAATTCAACCACCGTTTTAATTGATTAATGTCTCCATTACCCCTGCGTTTATAAAAAATGGAAAAAAATCAGTACAGCACTATTGAGTGTTTTAGTTAGTCAACACGCAAATACACAAATAAACAGTTCAAGAGACGATTTCATCACACTACAGTGTTATATAGTTATATTATTGATTAACTTGTTAGATATAACATGTTAAGTCCATATGTATCTATTGTGATAATTAATCAAGACTCTACTTCATCACACCATTCTATGATGTTGTTAATTTATTCATTAAAATATATTTATTATATGCAATATTCAATATGTTATGCTCATATCCATCTTTTGCATCTAATTAAAAAAACCAATTGTTGTTTTAACACAATATTTTTTTTTAATAATGCAATACAATTCGTATTTCTTCATAGACAGATTAAAGTTTTATGTTTTAAATATGTATTGTTAAATTTGCCACATTTACTGAAAGTTGGTGATGCTATGGTTTCTCTAGGAATCGGCAGAAAATTTTGATGACAATTCACATAATTTTATCAAAATATGAAGCATTCGATAACACATGAGAGACGACTCCATTCTTGCACTATTTTGAATGTAATATTTGAATTTATTAATTTATAATAAAATTTTACATTTTGCATAGTTTTTCGTCATATCTCCTGACATACATGTTTCGAGAAAAAATCAAATGATAATGTATATGATAATGTATTGCTAATGTGCTATTTGATAAATACTTGTTTCTATTGAAGCGTTTGGAAAGCGGGTTATATTAATGCTTGGTATTAAATTTATGTATACAATAATCATTGTACTAATACAGTTTGAAAATGCACATTTTTATTTTAAATCTAAATACCTTGGGGTATTTCATCGATGCTCATCGCTGTACGCTTCCATGAAACATTTCAACGCACTGGATATAGCAGCCCTTGCAGGCGCGAAACATAATGATGAAATTCAAATTAAAATAGCATTGTAGAGCTTCATTATTGCTGAATGTACTACTTGAATGAAGTACTGCTCTTCAAATATCCGTTGCGTATGCAATGCGGTCGTACTTCGCAGAAATGTTCGTACTTTCATAACAGTTATTTCTGCAGATGGCCCTAATATTCCAAGTAAACGAACATATGTTGAAACCTTTAACAAAACACGATTCTGCTGATAAGATGGACATGTACCAAATAGTCAATGAACCGTCCATCGTCATTGAACATTTGCTACAAATAAAGGAATTTTTGGGTCGAACATGAAAGTTCTTTCACCGATAGTATGGCCCTATGGCATATAAAATGGAATATTTAGTCGAAAGCTGATTCCCAACGCATGTCAAATTAGGCCTTCTCTTGTATAACAATATCAACATTATTGAGTGTTACATAGCGCTACTATGTAACCTTGTTCTGACTATCTCGATATTGTGAAAATGTAAGCGTATGACACTTTTCTGAAACATCCTTACGTAGCGCAACGTCGGTTTAAAATTATTGGAGTTGCAACCGTACAATTGTTTGTACTGGCCAGAGGGATTGAATTTTATTATTTTTTCAATCAAAATATAATAATTTTTTTAAATAATAGCTATTCGTATTTCTATATGCTTGGTTGATATCCATCCATCCTCACTCATCGAAGCTTGTACTGTCATGATGATCCCTTGCTAAACTGCCTCAGACAGTTTAAAACCGATTCCGGCCATTTCGACTTTACTTGCTCTTAATGTTTTTTTTCCTTTCCCGCTTTCAAGCCCCCTCTTCTTCAACTATTCTTTACCACTTCCTAAATAGTATTTAACGATGGTTAACTCACGATTCCTTCGTTTTCACAATGTTTGGATATTATTTGGTACTCGATAGACCCATGACAACATGGTTATAGGAGTAGTACTAGTAGCAATATTTAGTATAGTTTAGTTTAGTTTATTAATCGATGGACTATAAAGCCCTCTCGAGTCCTTTTTTTACAATAGACATTAGACAACAAACAGAACATGTATATATAGTTATTGTTAGATGTATTCCGAACACTTAAAAGTGAAGTAAGTTCCGTTATCGTCATTCCAGGCTCATAGATATCGTCAGCTGAATTTAGTAGACGGCACATACAAAGAAGGGGGATGCGAGAGCCAAAGGTTGTTCGGGTTTCAGTGACTGCCAGCATTGGCCGGCGACGGAGTATTCTGGCAGGAACATAAAGGTGAATCCTCGGTGAAGTGAAGCAGTTTGGGACTGTCGATGGTTTCGTTTAAG
>AXCO02001781.1:0-31613 GCA_000473525.2 Anopheles melas | reverse complement strand
ATCTCCTTGTCTTCGGGTTGCGCTGTTAAGGCATGCCTGTTCCTTCGCCCGGTCCCGGGGAGCATGCGCGGATTTGGTCTGGGGAAATGACCGAAAAATACCAACACACGGAACGGAACGTGGGCACGTGGCACATAGCAGCATTTGCCGTATTCGAGTCGAGTGCCACCCACACACACACACACCCTTACGCTCACCCTTAACCCCTCTACGCCCTCCCCCCCCCCTCTCTCTTCTTCATTTGGGGTTAGAGGCGCGAAGAAAAGGCGCTGGAGCGTTTTTAGGCGCCGCCCTGAATTCTGGTGCAAAACCCGATTGGAATTTGCTTTTGGGTTAGATTTTCCCGATCCCGAAGCTCGCTCCGATCTGCCGGGATAAATCGTTGCTCGACCCGACCCAGCCAAACACTACGCCGTTTGCTGTTCGAACTTCGATCTTGGTTGGAGGGTTGCAACAGCCAATGAACTGGCACAAACGGTGAAACGGTCTTGCAGGATCGCGCGCACCGAAACCAGCAGCCCACAAATTAGGCTGTTTGCCATTAAAGTAAGACCCATTCAACGACGTTTGGTAGCGTCTGTATTATTGATTTTCCGAGCTGATGGACAAATGGACGGTGTGATGCTGATGTTGTGTCCTCTGAATTGCGTCCGCAATATCGATTTACCTCCTGCACGGAGGGCAAACGGTGTCCTTTGCGTTTGTGACATCCCGATACACAAGTTGAAGGACAACCAGCGTTCGCACATCGGTACGAATTGGGTTCAGTGGTGACCCGAAATAGATCCTCTGCTCCCGTGCTGCATACTTGGAATCGGGACCGTTCATATGCCTCCCGCACTGTAAAGTCAACAAATGTATTGGGACAAGACATGAATGATGTTTGTATTGAAGTCGTTGGCATGCAGAGCCGTGTGCCCGCTCATCGGCGGGTGTCCTGGAGCTGGGCATATTTTTAGCTGAAGTTGCGATGAAGAGGTTGCTTCAGGTTTGTGGCGTCGATGGCTTTGCAAAGACGTCAGTAAAATTTATATGAGAAATAATATCGCAAATGTTGTTTAAATCGGTGTAGAATGATCGGTAGATGAGAAATGGAACGCTGAGAAAGTGACGACTTGTGACAACGATAATGAATGTTCTAGAGAAATGTGCTAAAATATAACGAAATTTGTCAAATTGGATGATTGGTTAATATTTTGATTATGCTGTATGTGTTTATTATATTATGTTACTATGTTGTGTATAATATCAATAATGCATTTTATTCGCAATGATTAATTCGAAGTTATTAGCATAGATCATCAGGGCCTTGGATGATGAAACCTCAGCAAATTTTAATTTCGGTAGAGACAATTTGTAATAGAATACAAAAAGGGTTTCATGGACGTTGAACCTTGAATGACGAATAATACTTTTGCTTATTTCAGTTTTAAGGATACACATCTCTCTTTGAAAATAAAATCACTCCTCAAAAAAGATCAAATCACAAGAAATAAATTAAGGCTTCAACGTATTACTTATACTGTAGTTTGTGGGTAACGGCGATGTATCTTTATTTTTTTGGTGGCTACTTTAAATCAAAAACCTAATATTTGGTATGCTATCTACAGGCTATCTTTGAGGCTTCTTGGACAGTTCTTCAAACTGCGATCTGAAGTACCGCCTATAAAATCACCAAACTTTTGCAAAATTATTATTTTTTAGGAACTGATGTTCTATACTTAGGTTATTTAATACGCACGTGAAATACCAACGCAGGTTTTTGTCTAATGACTAATAATTCAGGTAATTCAATTTCAGTACCATATTGGTAAACATTGGTAAGTTACCTGGTCATTTTGCTAAGGAAAAGAGATTTCCTCAATTTCATTGGACCTCATAGATCTCATGCGTTTTTCGATATTTTTAAGATGTTGGCCTGATTTTTTGCAGGAGCATATCTGAAGTGTGTCCTCAGCGACATGTGGAGATATTGTTCCGATAACTAGTCTAAGTACCTGTTCAGAAACCCTCAATGTCAGAAAATACATGCATGTTTGAGGTGTCTAACATTAGTATCCTTAAGAAGGTCAGTCCCGAGCATCAAAATTTAGATAGTTTGAAAATGGTTGATTGTCGTTAGGATTCAAGCAGATTAAACTTAAAAAAAAAACAACTTATTTGTGTGATTATGCATGAGTTTCATCATCAAAAAGACGTATTCTTAGTACGCTGCGTTTTTCATCTGATCGCTTAGTGTAAGGTTAGCTGGGAAGTGATTCTTTAGGATCGTTCCCGATCGACGATAGATTCCAACACGAGCTCAATCTACTTACGCAGCGGAGATATCTACTTCGCAGTCCGTTGTACTGATAAAAGACGATGTTGATAGAGCTTCACACATAAAATAGACACTCCGTGCCGCCTGCCAAAAGGTAGGAATTCAACCCCGATAGTGATCTGCTACTTTTATCTAGCTGTTATTTTCCTTTTGCCGCATTATTTTTCCTCTTTAAGTGGTTTACTAAGCAAGGTGCAATTTTAACGGAACTGCTACAGTAGTTAGACGGGGCTGGAAAGGGGTAATAGAAATTAGTAACTGTTTCTGTAGATCGAGTAAGAGTGGAAAAAAAACTAAAAAGCAAAACACGAGTGACAGTCTCAGAAGGGCGAACACAGGGGTAAAGAATGAGTGAACGGAGTAAGGGTTTGGGGCTGCGTGTTAACATTATCACTTGACGAGAAATCACAAACGGCGGCTTTTTGGAGACGGCAAAGTGTTTTTGACGAGGCGCATCGCCAGGCCCTATCTGCGTCACGATGGCGCACTGCTTATCGTGTTAAGTGATCCATTTACTAGTTTCAACTCGATTCCGTTTGCGGTGTGTTTTTCATGTACTTATGGAAGGTATGTTTGTTTTTTTTTTAAACATCCGAGAGCTATTGCAACTATTGATGACTCTGTGGGGGATTTTCGCAAGCATTTCATTATTTTAGCAATCGTTTGACGCGTGTTTATCTAAAGTTGCTAGTACTTAAAAGTTGCTTTTTATTATCTAAATATCCTTCTACTACAGCTGGCTTCATATTTGTGCTCAAAACCAATTAAGCAAGACACTAAAACCTACTCAAAAACAATCGTCTTTGATCCGAGACAATCGATAAGACAAACGAGGCCATTCGCCTCGCCTTCTGCTTGCTGTCTCACTAGCTTCTCTCCAAAAAAACAGAGGATTGCGATAAGGTGTTTGGCTAAATTAAAACGAAAATCAAATCACCAACACTTATCATCCCTTGTAAATCTTATCTTGTCACCATGCTGCTCCATGCTCGTAGCTAAAACGCCCATTCCACTGGAGAGTCGAACATGTTTTAGAAATTAATCAAAATTTTCCACTACACAACCGCAAACTTAAAACGCACCACGGGCTGTGTATCGTATTATTGTTGTTGGCTCTTTTCTTTGACCCTCCTTATGCCCTACCCTTTTCCCAGCAGGTTGTTAGCAAAAGTGCAGCAGAAACCTTGGTTCCGGTTTGTCATGTACTAAACGGGTCGGAGGGTTGGAGTGTAGAGAGTTGGAGGGAAGATAATGAAAAGCGTAAAGCGGCACGCTTTTATCCTTTTTGATGGACATAACCCCTCCTCTCTCCCTACCCAACCGTTTTCCGGCGCTGGATCGACGAGCTGTTGTGTGTTGCGGTTTGCTTGAGAGGGCGCACTCTTTTGGCGGGCCGGTTCCTGTTCAATGGTCGAGATAGAGTGATTAAATACAATCGAACACTTGATAGAGGTTGATAGAGGTACTACGATGGGGGAGGAGAGACAATTCCGAAAGAGACGATTGCCCTGCCTGACGCAACTTCTGAAGAAGCACTGTATCGTAAATGGAATCGCTTTATTGGACACAGGTAACGGTTGGGTGTGTGATTAGAATCGATGGTTGTGTTGTGGTAATAAAAATTTCGAGGAAATATATTTCAGAGGTTGAGAAAGTAATGTCATATTGCATCTGAAATGGACAAGGACATCACATATACAACTATGTTTATATACATGTTTAAAAGTCATTTGTATAATTTCGTGAGATATCAGATATGCCCGGATGGTCGAATAAGGTTGATCAAGTGAAACATAAATATGTAAGTGATTATCATTATGTTTTGCATAAATCCATATTGAAGCACAAAACAATGAAAAAATAGTGTAAGCCGTAATTATTAAAATAATAAAAGTTTTGTATAGTACATTCAATAATTCACATTTGTTTGGACTCGCAGAGACCCATAACCGAGCATTTAAACATACCGATAAATAACGTCCTGCCATGAAGTTAAAATTATTGAATGGCGATGGTAGTCTAAGAGAATAAAAACAATAAATCTCGTTTAATTTCACACGATCTCTTTTTTAATCCGTTTCCTAACCTCAGGACTAACTATCTTTTGGCTAATGAGCTGTCATTTCTGAGCAATTAAGCAATTTCTGAGCAATTTGGTTAGGAACATTGTTAAAATGCGTTTGTTAATATATACAAATGTTAATATACATGCTCAAATAAACTCTATATTCTTTAATATCTAAATAACTGAGTACATGAAGTTCTAGTCTCTGAAGCGTTTCATGTAATTTTTCATTTTTATATTTTCCACCAATGTTTAAGATGTATTTTGCTTATTGCACTAAACTTTTCCATAAGATATAAGATAAGATAAAGATAAAAGATAAAATAAGATAAAAACATACATAAGATACTTAAGATAAAAAAAATTAGTGCAGCTGCAAAACGCCTTTCCTGCTCTTCTGCTACAGATCTTATAAGGGTCTCTTATAAGCATGGAATAAAAGCAACACCCAATTAGCTGATCAATATTGGTTCATTGTAATTCTCATAAACGGGTTTGCTTCCATCAACGATCGGTCAGAAAACTCTTGCCAGTAAGCGACCCTAAAGGTAACGCCCCAAAACGCAGTTTGTTTGTTCCGTTTCAAATTACTTTTAAACTTTAAAAGCCGTTTGGGGAACCTATTCATATGCCGAGCAGCCAAAGGAAGAAGCGGACAACCAACAGCCAACGGAAAGAATGCACTTCACGCGGGAAGTGTTCGCTGGGAGCCCGTACAAAGTTGGGCTACCGTGCGTCATTAGCTTCCACAAACAAACAGACACTCGCGCTGGTATCTGTATTTGTACAGATTGACTCTCCGGAAGACTTGTGGGATCAGGCCCAGCCTCATGCGTGCGAGTGTCAAAAATGCATCCAGCGTTGATCGGACATCCAGAAAACGATCCTAAATCCGTAAACGAAGCGATGAGCGTTTGTGTTTACGCTGCCTGCCGGACGGAGGACGGTGTTTGTTTTGGTTTCCCGGACCGGGGTACTACCGGCACGTCGAGTGGACGTCGGTAGGATTTACCTTGCACTTCGACGCAAGGATGTGTTTTGACCTGGAGGTGGTCCGGAGGTTGAGTTTGACTTTCAATAAGGGTGATTAAAGCTAAGGTAAGAGATTTTTTGTGCGTTGCTCTTGGTGAGGAAACTCCAATTTGTAAGGGCTTAAGACGGTGATGGGTAAACTTGATCCCCCGTTAGTCGATTTCATGCATCGTTTCGGTTGCTCAGCACGGTAGCCCTTTTTTCTGGACAGTCTGGACAGTTGGACAAATATTTAGAAGCACTTCAGGCTGTTCAATTGACGAGTGTGTAGTTAAGGCGTTGGATTTCCGTTTTCTATTTTCCATCAGAGATCAGAGAATTGCGAGCAGCAGTTAGGAGAGATGATTGTGAAGGACGTTGAGTTAAGCTAAAATCTTAGTTAAAATATCAACTGCGTTATTTTAATTTCTTTGATACTGTCTACAGTAAAATATTTACGTAAATTAATGTACGAAATGATAATTCTATAAGAGGCCTATTTGAAACAAAAATTAAACGCATTGTCCGTATCTCAACCCGAACATACTTACCCACCGTGCTAACAGGAAACACTCGGTCTTTAAACGTGTTTTTCCCTCTTATTCCAAAACCCTTGTCCACTCAAAATGTCTTTCGATTTTCCTTCCATGCACGGGTCAGTTTAAGCAAATCGGCTTACAAGAATGAACCTAGCGGACCTTACCGTGCTGTCTTTATCCGATCATCGGATGGCCAATTGCTTCCCGCCCTGTCCAGTTTGTATGACGATAAACAAAATTGCAACCGTTACAGAAACGAAGAAAAGTGGAACTAATATCCCAACAGGGCAGAAGAGCAGAACAAGAAAAAAAAAGAATCAAAAAAGGTAGCATGAACCATTGCATGAACCGTGATGGTGGTACCGTCTATTTTCTTCTACAGGCATGATCCCCCGCGCATATGAACCAGTACAAGTGGATACTGAGCCGAAACAAGCCGGCTGCTGGACACTGCCCCCTTTGCTTGTACACCCATTATTTGTCCGTATTTTTGGAAACAATCTTATTTGTCCACCGGTCGTGTCCGCTGGGCATCGGGGCTAAGAAGCAATGTCACATTTCGTCGACCAAGATAGGAAGTCGCCACGTGGTAAGTGAGTTTGGTATTTATTTTTTATCTTTCGATTTATTTTCTATTAGCAAACGATAAATAACCGGGTCGTCGAGTTGATCTGAGCTGAGCTGATTGTCCGTCGAGCCAGAGGGAAGCATTGAAGCCAGCCAGAGGACACAGCCCAGCGTCTTAAGCACTGGAAGCTGTTCCAAACATGTCTTTCGTAGAAAAAGAATAAAAAAGAAAACAACAATCCTACATGTAGCAGGCAACAAAAAGCGAACCGCGAGCAGCAAACGGACATCATCCTCGAGGAATTGGAGCAGTGTCTTCAGTCTCTGGCTACGTTCTCAAGGAAAAATCGCCAAGGAAAATGGCAATGAATACGATATAAGAGGCTAAGGAGCATCCTGGCAGCAAATAACTCACCGGATATATGACAGATGACTTTATGATGTATAATTTATAGCTATATTATACTTGTTATCGGGCTTAGCGTTGTGGATGTGGTGTGTTGCTGGTTTTTTTTTTGTTGTGCGCTCTACCTTCCGCTTCCCTTTCGCGGTGCGGTGGGAAATGGGAAGAACGGAGGAAAAAACAGGAAAAAGACCAACATGCCAAGCTGGTGGAAAATAGGCTGCACGGTGGTGCTTGGTGTGGTTGACAAATTGGAAACAAGGGGACTTTACGTGTTATGCGGATAGGCGTCGTTTTTTTCTTCTTAGTAACTGGGCGCATAAAAGACAAACATTATGATAGGATTTGAGGAAGATGTTATGTCCAAGCTTATCATTAGTCGTGGTACAGATTGGCTGAATGGAGAAAAATGGGAATGAAAAAAATTCGATAAGCAATAATTAAAGCATGCTTAATTTCGATGTAAACGAACAATTCATATTTTGTCATAGAAACATGTAATTTTCAGCAAAATATTCAGTGTTTTTTTATGTTTTTAATCGGGGTGTGCAAGCAAGTTAAAACATTGAGATATGTTCTTTCTTTGTAGCTAGTCAATGTCCACAATATGAAAAATATTCTGAGTCAGTGCAGCGCTGTTAATAGTTTCATAGAAAAGCTGTGAACCTAGATGATTTCTAGTATATGTGTTTAATAAAAGACAAATTAAAAGTTCGGGTTTGTGAACGAAAACGAGTTGAAGTGTGCAAATGATTAATGAAGCAAAATAGCTATAATTTACGTTGAATTGTAAACAGCAAAAAAAAAAAAAAAAAAACTCATCATAAAAATCTATCGTCCAAGATGAGTTAAGACCATACTTTATTTGCAACGATAGTTAGCAAAAGCAAATGCCAAGATGAAGTGAGGCTATTTACGAAGCAAAACCTAATTTAAGAAGCATTAAAAATAAATTCCAAAATAAATGGGCGAATAAACACTCCGACCAGCAAAACGGGTAAGAAAATGGACCGCTGCAGCCCCGGAAAGGATAGGATAAAGTTGGAAAGCTTTGGGTTTTAAAACAACAATGCACTTGTGCACATTCCCGTGCTGAACTGAGACGGAAACAATGAAAACCATCAGGAATGTTTAGTGGGAGGAATTAAAAGAAAAAAAAAGCAGACGCAGAAATAAATTGTTTCCTTGAAACCGCATCACGCAACGTTCGTCCATCAGTCAACTGGCGAGGTCAAAGCTTGAACAAAAAAAGGCAAGCCTCCAAAACGAAAAAGGGTTTACACTTTATTGCAGCGGAAAACTCATGCCATGACGTCGCTACCTCGCTTGTCTTTCTTTTCCAGCGAAGGTTTTTATTTTGTGCTGGAGGTTAGAAGTGGTATAAAGCGGGTCATACTTTTTCATTTGCTTCAATGCAAAACTCATCCACAAGAACGGAACGGACTGGGCGGTTTTGTGCGAGCAGAATCCTTATTTAGCATGAAAGCACTGAGAGAGCGATTGTTTTGGGGTGTTGCTAGTGTACAAAAACAAAGCAAGTAAAAGGGAAAAAGGAATTAAAACCTTACACTCACTTTTCTCCCGATTCTGAATGGTTGGATTAGATATCATATTTATTTTAATGAGTTTAGCAAAGCGTTTTGTTATTTTTTCGTCGCTTTCTCCTGCGGTTTGGGGTCTGTGCTTTTTGTTTTTGTTTTAGTGAGAGATTGCACCAAAAGGTTGAAACGTAGAATACAAGATGAGTTATGAGCCGCTGATGTTTGAATTACCTGTTATATTGTGTTATTCTGGACGAGGTTAATATAATAAAGGATTTATCTTGTATGTTATAGTTTTGAAAGCTAAGATTAATTAAAACAGCGCTCCAAGAACAATTTTCTATTACAAATTTTACTTGAATTTAAATATTAAAAAAGGTATTGAGCATCTCGGCTAATTATCTACTTTACAGGCTTTCTTAAGTTATCTAGTCTTTCTATATCGCTATCTAGAAATACATGTATATTGCAGACAAAACACATGATAGAGAAAAAGTATACTTAAACAGAGAAAAACAAATAAAAATAATCAATGCAATTTTAGCGCCTAAAATTGTGAACAGAACAAAGGATAAAAAAAGAATGGAACATAAAAAGAACGCTTTTCACGCTCATTAAAGGTGCGGTAAGGCACCGGGTGAAAGAGGGGACCATCGATACGGTGCGCTGTAAAAATTAAGAAAATGTGATATTTATTCATTAACTTCCCACGTTCGGTGTCATCGGTGAGGTTTCCGTAATATTCTTTTTAAGGGTTTATTGTGTGTTTTTTTTTCTTAAATCTTTTTTACCTCAATTTTCTCTGTTCCGTCAGCCTACGAGTTTTTTGTGCGCTTTTTTTCATACAACTAAAACCGCTACGGTTTCCACCTCACGCCAGCACGGTTAATTTCAGCCCATCTGTTTCGCCACCCGAAATGGTGATTTCACCTCTCAACCGAATTCTGCTCCAGCGGAAATTAATGTCCTCTTAAACTGTTCAAACTAGAGCAATCCTGCGAGCGGAAGAGGAAAAGAAGAGCTCGGTTTGTTTAACGTTCGGTTGTGGACAGATTTTTCCTTTTTTTTAAAATACGAATCCTGTTTCTCTTTTAAAAAGAACATCTTTGCCGTATCAAACACGTACAACGGTGGGGCGGAAAGGGGAAAAATAACATTATCCCATCTTTTGATACACAGCCCCGCGACGACACGCACGGACGATAAGAGCACCAACGGGAAAAGGATATTTTTTAATGAATAAGATCAGAAATTTTTAATTGAACTCCTGAGATTGGACCGGGTTTGTCCTGTTTTTTTTTTGTTTCGCGGCTCTCTCTGTCCCTTTATTAACTGGCGCTTGGTGACACACGTAAGACGATTGAAGAGGGTAGTTAAGGTGGGCGAATCTTAATTTTTCTTTTCATGCTCACTTAAGCCCGGATTAATCCATTGCCCGCTGTAGGCTCGTGCCATGGTAGGAGGTTTGGTTTGTTCTTGATGATTTTTTTTCATTATTTAGAGCCATTTTTCTGGCCTCTTTTCGTTTCAAGCGTGGTAGTCATTAGAGGCAAGATGGTCTTTGATATTTGGTCACGTTCTCAATCAAAAAATATACGACACAGTCACTAATCAGGCTTCTAGGTTCTAGGATTAGGCAAACTAAAGATGAAACCGATGCATCTGTCCATAAAAAGACGCTCAAAATCGAATATTTACCATTGAATCTTACAAAACTATATGTTTGTGTATGTTGGTACATGTACACAAAATAAGTTCCTTCTACGCATGAATTGTGTCGTTGGATTACCTTACGCTGTCATTGATTGATTGCTGACGTGTTATCGTTGCGGCCTTTAATCGACTCGAGCTTGAATTCGCAATTGGAAGAATAATTGTAATCTCTTGCAGCCAGTGATAACTGCATTATCTATCGCTTTTAATTCCAATTCTCCTCCCCCCCCCCCCCCGTCCCTTTCAATGGTAGAGTTTGTGGCGGTAAAAATGTGGCGTAGCTCTCGAATAAGCGATAAGTGCGATCGTGGTCAGCGTTTTTTCACAGACACTTGTCGGCTGGTGGGGGACGCCGCTGGACACGCGCTGCCTGGGATACTTGACAGATTGTTTGCTAGCTTCACTCCGTACTGAACAGGTAGGATAGTAAGGCGTTGTCGATTTTTGAAATTAGACCATTGCTTAGAGCGGAAAAGGGTGCGAAACGGGCTCAAGTACAGCGGGTGTGTACTGCAAAGGTAATCAGTGCGCGGCACGGAAAGAGAAGCAATCGCATGCTCATGATTTTCTTTGATTTATTAAAACAACAACACTTGATCCGATCTGTTTGCCGATCAATCGAGCTGCTGTGTAGTGCGGTTTTGCTTTATCAGAGATCAAACTCTTTCTTTTTCTTACGCTACGGGTTACTCTTATTGACACAGTTCGCAGCACTTTAGATGTAGGAATCGTACAAAACAAAACACTTGGTAGTAAAGAGGAAGAATCGGAGCTGTTCTATCCAAAAATGAACCAAACATTGTTGTATAATACGGCTGTCGTCTATGACTAGTCAGTTCGGCTTCAATAATTCTTCCCAGAATCAAATAAGAACGAAATCTCACCTTGCTGCAAGTTTGAGTGCTGCACCTCAATGAGTTAAAAGATAAATTGGACAGCTAAACGACTTGTTGAGCCAAATCTACAATAAAAAGCCGTGCATGAAGTTCGTTATATACCAAACAAAACGATGAGGTATTGTAACATTTTTGATGATTTTTTAAACGCTCCAAAACGTTTTGAAAATTGGCATAGGAAACAGGAGTAAAAGCCGCATTTAAAAGGTATTAATTATTTTTCTCTACAAAAACACTCTCCCTTCCTTTGTGCCGCTCTTATACAGTCATGCAAATGTTTGGAGTCGATGTCGAATGGTAGCTCCAGCCTTATTATCCTCGTCTTATCACTGTTGAATGGAACTTTTCTCATAATTTTCCCAAACCCTAACTGCGTTTCAGCCGTGCGTGCGCCCTTGTCACCAGGTTTTGCGCTAAAGTAGCTTATTGTGAATGCCAAGGTTTCGGTTCACTTCCACAGAGGCGCTACGATACCGTGATGGAGGCGGCTTTCTCTCCCGGCCATCATCGGGGGCAATGTAAAATCATTTGAATTATTGATTCATACAATTCATAAAGCCGAGTATCATCGTTTCCTTGTGCTAGTCCAACGGTTGGCAGAACAATGGCCAGCGTGGTAAGGACGGCCACAAGGATCAGCAGGGTAATGAGGTTGGGTGCATTTGAGACGGTTCAGCGCGTGGTACAAAGAAATGGTTTCTTCTTAAGACGGGTTCCACCCGGCGTGGACGATGATGAATGCGAAGGGAACGCAAAGACTAGGACGCGAAGTGGATGGTCCGCTTTGGTTTGATGGTTGTTAAAATTATGTAAACAATTTTAATCCTTCGCCCGCTCGGTGGATTGTGAACGCCGCGAGGACACTCGCTTGAGCTCCAGTCCAGGCTAGAGCAGTTGGATGCAGAACAAAGCACGCGCGAACAGGATCAGCGTTTCCAGGAGGTCGAGCAGGCCAAACCGGGAGGAAGTGTAGTTGGGAGAATAAAAAAGGCAATCATACTTGAGCGTACCAATGACAAGGGACTTTAGAGTCCATTAATAAACGACGCTGTGTGAGACTCTTTGCGGAAGAGCGCGCACTTTCCAACAGGATTAGAAACGGTGCGTCAACAATCGACCGAAAGTCCGATCTTTGACTGTTAGATTAATCAGTGAGTGAGCTGTGTAAAATACGTTATGATTTATCTCCGATGCGAGCATCATTCCAATTTTGCATCTATTAATCAAATTTCCTCAAGCAGAAGCGATATGCATGATAAATGTCATTTTCTTCCGAATAATCTTCACCCGTGTGCCGTCTTTTGCCTTAAACTCAAACCGCTTGAAAACACTTTCCCGACTGACTGCGACAAGCCCACGGAGCTGCTCCCTCGCGTAAAGTTAATTATGCTTTTCAATCGAATTTCCACTCTTTGCCTACTTCAAAGGGAACAGCCAGCAGTACAGCCGATATTGCCGAAAAAGGGGTTAACTCAATTTCATGGCAGCTAATGCGCTCGTCGATTGCCGGTAGGAAGTAGCTGCTTCTTTGCCGCTTTCCGGGGTTGTGACCGGGTAATTCGATCAGCGAAGATCAATACCGACGGTAGGGGGGCGGTTTGCGACCACGCAGACAAAATGGGACAAACCAGATGACAAAAGCCATCACATTTTATCCTGCTACACACACACACACATTTTCAAGCAGCGAAAGCAAAGTTTGTGCCTTCCAAGACATTGTCGTCTTCCTTGATTAGGGCGCTTCAAGAAGCTTCAGATGCTTCTTAATCGCCTCAAATGGGACGCAAACCTCTTCCCACCGTTCAGAGCAGTGGAGTTTTTTGCTGGTACGTTGCGAGCGGACTTATTGCAACTTTGCTTTAGATAAAACAATGGAGAGCCGATTCCTCTTTTTGTTGTGTCAATCCTTCAAAGGAAAGAATTGAAAGCATCTTAGCGTCATTAAAATGAAACTCTGCTCCGCGAGTTGATGATGGGGGAAAGGAAAACTCTTGACTGCACTTTGGCGGTGCAATGTACATTTCCCATAGCTCGTTTGTTTTATTTTTTCTAGCGTCATTGAAGATGCAGTTTTATGTCTTGATTTTAAGGTCAGCAGTGTTTTTTTCCATTATGCTGGAAGTTCAGTCGCGAACTGTAGTTAGAGCATTAATTCTTCTTTTGTTGAGTTTACGTGTCAATTTCGTACAATTTTATAGTTTTTACGAGAAAAACGTGGATAGTAAACGGTGGAAAGAAACAATCTCAACGATGTCATTAATACAAACAATGAACGTCAGAATGGCATTTCTTTATACTTGCTAGGGGAAGTGGTATAAGCTTTCATAACAATAAAGGATTTTTGTATTTTATTTTATTTTACTGGTTTCATTATACTTCACATTGCTTGTTGTTCGTGTTTATTAGTTCAAATACGATTCACGCAGACATCATGATTGATTTTTCAAGTTATTTGAAATAAAATAAGAGTTAAGTTTAATTGCTTATATGATCATCATAATTTATAATAAATTAAATTATGCGTTCTCTACATAATTAAAAAAACACATTTTTGTTACATTATTACATGTGTTCCGTTAACTTATTATATATATTTTACAGCCGAGACAATCATCACATTGATTTTTTTTTCTGCGTTCTGTGACAGTCTTTCGTTCCGCAAGTAGTCACGGTTTCAAAGTGATTTAAATTTCGCGATTATTTTACGATCCTAGTGAAGCATCCATTTTAGTAGCGCAGTGGAAAACGACTTCAAGAGCGTCTATATTCGCAAAAAAGAGGTAAGGGAATTGATTTCATCTAACCTAAATACCCGCGGTCGTCTCATTTTGCGCTCAGATAAAAGGGACTGGGGGAACTTAGCTGGACATTTTAACTCAGTTCCTCAGTAACAGCTAGAACACCACGTTCCGGATCACTTCTCATTCGATTATGGCGCGCTTAGCAATCTTCTTACAGGAACTGATTTTAATGAGGAAGATGCTACGGTATTTTTTTCTACCCTTTTCGCTCCCTCACGGACAATGGTCTGACGTTACTGGCCTGAGAAAATTACGTCCAATCGTCCGGCAGCCTTTAGCTCGTAGCTTAAGCGAAGAAACAACCGCACCGGAAGCGCTAGTGCCGTGCCGTGCAAGACACAACATCGGGAGCGCCACCATGGGCAAAGGAAGCAATAATATCCTTTCGCGCTCAATTACAATCGCAAAAAGCGTGTAAGTCACAAAACGTTTTCTTTTCTCTCGACCCACTCCAACCCCCTTCCCCCAACACTGCTGCAATTGGCCGTAACCCGTTGTGCAGTGCAGTGAGAAGATAGCGGTGCGGGGAGAGTTGTCCATAAATTGACTCCTTCGCCAGCGTCTTCACCCGGGGCTCGGGAAGAAAAGAGCGACCGTCGCCGGTAGGGGTAAGTGCTAGTGCCACTGTTCGATGAATGAAGGAGATAAATAAAATGGGATTAATTTATAATTAAATGATGATAATTTCCGCGTGCTGCTCGGGCAAGGATTTCCCGGCCCGTTTTCGGGCGTGTCGGGTCATAGCGAACGGAGCATCCAGGAAGGGGTTTTTTGGTACCGAAATCCCACTCAACTAGTAGCTAGGGGTAGGTGGACAACTTGGTGGAACACGACCACCAACGGGAGAGAGCGTCTATTGTATTAGTAACGCAGATGATTTCGACAGGGGCGCTTCCCATGGTAAGCTTACGGGGTTATTAAGACGTAAGACGTTGGTTTTACGCGTTTCGGTAGAACGAGTAAGACTGTGGTGGGTGAGCGATACCGAGACAAAATGGAGCCGATACCGATACAAGATTTGTGGAAAGTTTACTTAAACTAGTTTTAGTCGCGCAAAGCATATGCATCTGCGAAAAGTGAAACTTTCCGCTTATTTCATTCAGTTTTCATGCAGCAGTTGCTTTCAGTTTCGATGGAGAATGATAACGATTTTCATAACCTTACTTGGTTGGTTCGCATTGTAACGTTTTCAACGGTGTGGTATTTTGATGATGGAATTTCAATTTTCCCTGAAATACCGATCCGTTTACTTCCAGCTGCTATCGTCTTGACTTATGGGAAAGCTTTCTAACGAAATGGATGATGTGAAAGTAGAAGCACCAAAGCATTCCGGCGGTTCTCTTTGGGAGTAATAAATGCGATAGAAGTTAGGTTACTGTGAAAGTAAGGTAAATGTATAACTTTTTTTTTTAATTTAATGACGTAAATATTTCGTCTCGTTCTCTCCATATCTGGCGTAGCACACGAAGATGAAACATTTCTACTGTAGAAAGGTTCCATTGAAATATAAACTTTTAAAACAATATGTATTATTTTTACTTTGTACATATTGTTACGAAAAATATAAACCATTCGTTTAACTATTTCTAGCTCATTTCATCTCAATAACATAGCAAAACTCCCTCGAAATACCGAACAGCAGCATTCAAGACTCGCCCCGTGTCGATTCATCTGCAAGCATTCCTATTTGCCGGTGGAATCGGTTCTGCTTTCCGTTCAATTAAATTTCGCTTAAAAACGCATTCCACCGCCTTATGCTAACCGAATCGAAAATGAGTAAATTTCTGTTCGAAGCTCCACCAACACGAAAGGGAATGGTTAATTCAATGTTGCAGATACGATCCGTGTTGTGGCGATGGTCCCGCGCACTCTACAACCCCCCTGCTTCGTTATGTTTTCAATCATCAAACCCACCAGATCGACGCCCTATCTCGACGCTCGACGCGCAAATTGTACCACCGATAGCCAACCGCATAGCATTTTCGTACCTCGGTTTCGGGTACGGCGGTAAGGATCTCTCGGAACGCATTAGTGTGGTTATTTATGACACCGCCGGCTTGATGGTGAACGCAACCATCGAACACAATCGAACGAATCGAACGGCTTTTTCTCCATCATAGCAGACCGCTCCTGGCGGCTCGAGTGGAAATGTACGACCCCAAATGGAAACGCCATTTTGCCTGGGAGCAGTAAGTAGCAGGAAATAGAGAGAAAAAAAGAGACGCTGCCAAAAACCGATCTCATCTCGCGAATTGAGTCATAAGCGGTCCCAACCATTCGTTCAACCAGTTAAACCATGCTGGATCGAGCATAAATATGCTAATAATAGAAGTAGAACGTAGCCACACCCGATTGCACGATTGGGAAACGTGGGTGCACGATGTTTTCCGCAATATGTTTTTTTCCCCAAATTCTCAACGCCCATTGATAACGATGCGCGTCGGCAGGAGAATTGCAGCTTTCGAGCAAATGTGCCAAAAAAGTAGACTCACTCACCACGCACAGTGGTGAAGATCCAGCGTAGCAGAGAACTCATAAAATAGAAAATTGTCCTTTCGGCTACGGTTGGCAGGGGACATGGAACGGAACAGAAAGGGGCGGGTGTGATTTTCTCCCATTAACCGCAAACAAACACATGGGAACACTTCAAATCAACGGCTTCGGGGGAGTTTTCTCTCGCTTTCGCTTGCCCGCACATCGGGAAAATCGGCTCGCGTGTAGGTGTGGAAAAGCGTATAAAAGCGCCCATCTTTCCCGCTTGCTGTGTTGCGGGGGGGGGGGGGGGGGTTCGGTGTGTAACATTACTACCCTCCTCACACACCGACGGGAAGCTGGGAACTTCAGTAAGCAAACGTTTCATTCAATTCCGTTCGCTTGGTACGGTGCGGTTTTCGCTAAGAAGCTCAGAGCGCAACGCAGGCAGAAAGGGAGGAAAGAAGCAAGGACAAGAACCAGGGCGAACCCGCTGGAAAGGAAAAACAGACGACTACAAATTTGGACGATATGTTTACGAATTTACTTAACATTCAGGCATGGGCATGGGGTTTTAGGGTTGGGAATTTGGCAAAGGAACCGAATGGGAAAAACGGGGGAATATTTCTAACACTCGCCCTCGGGTGGAACAACTCGCTCCGGGACGCCGGGACGCACTAAGCTGAGGTACAATTCTTCCGGTTACGGTTCGTTGTCGTATGCGTTGATGTCGAATGTGATTTGATTGCGGTTTGATGAGCAGCAGGTTGTGTGAACAGAACGAGAAGAAGTGAACTAAGAGGCAAAAAACAAGAAATAAATTCAGTTTTAAGTGAGTCGGATGGGGAGAGGGGGGAGGGAAGGTGAAAACAATTCCCAAGAATTTATCGCATGTGTAATGTTACGAGAACGAGAAAACTCGGTTACTGGTTTAAACCCTGCAGCAAGGGTTGGGGTAAAGTAAGGAATGTAAATGTAATGTAATGTAATAGTGAACGGAAATCGTAATGCATTGTGGTAGGTGGCCAGAAGAGTTATTTTCAAAACTATGATTGAATCGGCAGTAGTATTTACAGGAAATTATTCGTTCTAGGTATCTTGTCAAACTACTTTTAGTTGAAATTTAACTTGTATTGTCGCCAATATGAATAGTATGATAAATGCAAGTATAGTGAACAAAGACTACATGGTGTTTGTTTGTGATATCTTTTCTAACTATTTATTTATTCTCATTGTTTCCATTCCCATAAGATTTTTAACGCACACTTACGAGTTACCTTTGTAATAAAGGCATTAAAATAACAAAAATAAACGGTTAACGCAATTTTGTGTAAGAATTTGATATTTCTTGCAGCTTTTAATGTTACGGACACCATTACTTAGCGTTTCATTCGAATCATACTTCTTATATAAAGTATTAAGAAATTCATATGCGTCTGTTTGAAGCTTTATAATGGGTGTGTCTTTATCTTTTACCTCATTTTCCTCATACGCTTATAATTATATACCATAATAATATGAATAATATATAATATAATATGAATAATAAATATAACAATTTGAATATAAAATTTAATCATATGAATATAATAATAATAATAAACTCATAATAAATTTAAACTAAATTTATTTTTAAGATGAATTTCATAACATAGTAACTAACTTAACCACCCCTAGTTTCGTTTGATTTATTTGCTATTAACAGTGTGAAACACAACAAAAATATGTAATTATACAATAATGAAAAAACGCATATACTTTTTAATTTTAATATTCTAAGTATATCAACTAGCTTATTGTATATCAGTCTACATTTTATCTAATCATCGCATTCTGTTGTTGGTAAGAATTAGAAAATTAATGCAAAACAAATTTTACCAAAACACCACAACAATCACCCGACACAGCCAACAACAATAATATTTACACAACGTGAGATGAATCACCCGCCGAGAACACGACGATTATTCAACTCTTTCATTATCACGCTACACGAACATTTTCTATTGCATCATTCTAACGTGCCCGCATAATCGCTAACCTACACGACACAATGCGGCCGATAGCGCACACGCTCCAGTGGCGCAATTGGTTAGCGCACGGTACTTATATGACAGTAATCGTTGCTTCGAGCGATGCCGTGGTTGTGAGTTCGAGCCTCACCTGGAGCAGCAACAGTGTTGTTGCTTGACCGAAGCTTTTTTAGACACGCCCAGTACATTACATAATACCCTTTTCTTTCGAAGAGATGTTTGATTTGATGTCGATACTTACATTCACTTCATTATTTGAAAGAAGTAGTAGTAGCAGTAGTAGTAATAATATAATTGGTTAAGTTGTTGTTGTTGATATGTGTTGAGTTGAGTGTAATGAAAATAGTGTATGACAGCTCGGCGTTCGAATAATGTAAAGTAAGGGAATAACCAACAAATAATGAATACAATTGTATTCATTTCTCAGTTCATATCAGTTGTTTCTTGTTACTGTTTTGTATATGCAAAAAATAAATATTAAATGTTGCATCAAGTGTTGTGGTCCAGTTTTATTATCATCAAGCCTGCGCTCTTTTATTTTTGCAGTTCAATGCATTTTTGCTTTATTTTAATAAACAAAGTCCAAATTAATAGTACCAAGAACTAAACTATGTTTATCTTCGCTCTGCTAGACACCCAGCATATCTTAGAATTATGAATGCTGAAATCGATGAACATTGCATCAGGCACAGAATCATCCGAAGAGGGCAAAAAAAAAAGTACGGAAACCACATCCGGCAAACCGGAAACGATGAATGTCATAAAAGCGTGACTTGTGTCGTTTGTTTACGCGTTTCTTATCTCGACGAAATGATTTCGCTCAAGCTATGCTTTTCACTTTCGAGATGAGGAAAGTCCATCTCCACATCCCGTGCTTCGAAACGGAAAAAGATGGTCCAATGCAGAACGGGCGGCTATGAAATGACAAACAAAAAAGTAATACGTAGGAAACCATAACGAAAGAAATGAAAGCGCCAGCGACATCGGAAAATCTTCCAATTATCTCACCGGTTGTCAGTCAACCTTTTTCAATAGTGCTTAGGGCGAGGGAGAGAGAGAGAGAGAGTGAGCGTTACAGACGGAGAGCAAAAGAAAAAAAATGAAGGACGATGAAATCGCGCATTGACTGTTTGGGGGCAAATGAACTGATGTGGTGAGTGAAGAGGAAATGTAAAGATATTTCCTTTATTCGTAAACGAATGTATAAAAAAACTGATCTGAGGTGTAATGCAAGACGGGAGCACCTCAGTGGCGGAATGGGCAACAAGCATTAAAACATAAAAAGAAAAGGAATTATTTCTTTACGCTCGATCGGTTTTCTTTAATTCAATATTTGCGTGAGCAGTGATGCGACATGTCGAATAAATTTGTGGGGGAAAAATGGAAAGCAAATGGAAGAAAAACTGTTAAGCTGCGGTTTTGGAGGTACTTGGAACGCACGAAAAAAAGATAGCAAACAAACATGACACAAAGCATCACGATCGTGAAGGATGATTAACCATAAGCAACAGCGACAGCGCGCAAAGAACGCGGAGTACCATTTTCGTCATTTCCTGGTGAGTGATTTTTTTCGGGTATGACATATTTAGAAATATGGATCGAATTTTGAGGAAAGTCCTTTATAGAGTGGATTGTATTTAGAGCAAAGTGTAGAGGACGACCAGTTTGATTGAATGTTTGCGCTTGATTGTGAGCTATCCGTTAATACTTTTTACAGGAAGTTATTGGTTCTAGTTAACAGCAACGGACAAAACAACAAACAAAAATATAGCAATATAAAACGAATACTCTGAAAAAGTGCCATACATTTAAGGCAGGAGCACTAATGCTATAAAAAAGGATTGTTTTATTATTTGGTTCTTACTTACGCCGGCAGTGGTTGGCAGGCTGGTTGAGTCAAAATGTCAGCTACAATAACGTATCATTTAACATTAGGATCTGCAACGCAACGATCTTAAAACAGCATTGAACTAAATTTAATGTATTTGGGTCATAATTTTCAATTGATTTTAATATGAAATATTTATTGTGTGTTGTTAACCATAGTGTGGCATTAAATCTAAATTCAAAATAAAAATCAAAATGGAACTGTAGACAGCTAAACTAAAACCAGCTGATATTTTTGTGCCCAAATTTTAATCCAAGTTAAGCTATACCATAAAAACATCCATCGCTCGTGTTGCCAACCACTGTTTCGGCTTCGTTTGGCGGCAGTGCACCCTGCCGGAACTCCATTTACTAAGCAAACAATTAGCCAACTTCAAAACAACCCCAAACTGTGCGCCAATTTTTTGTTGCACCTTTTTGTGTTTGTTTTTGTTTTTGGGTATCTGATACACTTTTGTGCCTCTTCTTTTTTTTGTACATCCGCTCTCAAACTTGAACCGAACGATGTGACATCCGGTCTGTATGCAAAAGTATGCGCACCCTGCGTGTGTGTGCGGATGTGTGGTGCTGGTCACATGGAAAATCCATTTATCCTTATTAATTAGTTTAGAAAATCTACCCACTTTGGTAAAACCGCTTCGGTTGGTTTGGTATTCTGTACCTGTGTCTAGTTGAAGAAAATAGTCCAAAAGCAACACTGTTTACCTAATTTTTCGGCAACGAGAATCAACAGGGCCGAAAACTGGAAACACGGGGTTTATACATTTCCCATAACAAGTGGTTTGACTCTGCTCTGTTCGCAAAAGTGTTTTCTCCATTAAAATCGAGGGTAACTGGCGACCGTTTGGCTGATGCGTTCCGGTTTCCAAGGGATGTGAGCAACCGCTTGATCCTTCATATGTGTAGGGTTTGTGGATGTGTACATCCCACTTGTTTGTATTCATCCCCTACGGTGTACTCGGCTCGGATTGATTCTCGCATCCCGCGTTCGTTGCGATGTCGCGTGAGAGAAGTTGAAAGAAGGGGGAAAACTCGCATAAAAAACCCGGAGGAGGGACTTTTCCGTGTGTTCGATATTTTATTGATTCCAATTAGAGGCCATAAGGCTAATGATGTTTTTATCCCCGGCGATGGAACGGGTCCCGTGGTGATAATAGCACTGAGCCGTTTTCTCTCTGCGATGCTTGCCGTGTATTGATTGGGGTAGGATTTCGGGGGTGTAGTTGGTTCCTTATGCTAATCGATTGGAATTGATGTTTGGGAAAAAAGGGAGTGATTTAGCGAGTACGCGTATGCAGTGGATGAAGGTGAATTAGAGTATTTAGGAATTGTTTATGTGTAGTTGTGAGTGTTTTTTTTATGCTGGGCGTACGTGTACTTATGAGCTTCATAATTGAATGATATGTTCGCTTTAGAAAAGTAGGAATCTTTGCAATAAAATAGGCATTTAGCGTATTTATATTTTTCGTACGACTAAAGAAGGGCCGATGGCCGAATGATAACAATTGCTGTTTAGAAAACAAAAAATAATGTATTGTATTAAACATACTTGAAAGCATTTGCTCTGCAGATTATTCTGCATTATGCTGAAAAAAAGAGCATTGAAGCATAATAAACCGCCATTGGGTAATTCATGAAGTGTATTGTTGAAACTTAATTTCTCATTTTAGGCGGACATAATTCAATTTTGTTAAACGTAGTTGCGAATAGTAAGCTTTTTATTTATTTGTATAGAGACCTTGAGCTAATTAACCTCATTCGCCTCTTTATAACTAGTAAGCGTAGTAAAACATGTATCCATGCTCCAGCTTTACTAAGCGCCTGAAGTTATGCAATAGAAGGTTAATGGTATTTAATTCCTGTTTTCTGCGTTGATTCGTTCACAGGTTCAAATATTCACAAAACACTTCATTTTCATTTCATTTTTTTTGTTTCTTAAAATAGGTATTATGTTCTTACTGCAGCATAAACACATTGTTAAAAATTAAATGAAATAGAGATACATTTTTGTCCGTTAATGAAAAATCAATCGCTGATATGATATGTCAAAATAATTTTACACCAAATTTTGAACCTAATTATATTTAACCTACGCATAAAAGTATGGAAAGAATAAATTTTATATAATAAACATTTATTACTGAGGTAAGCACGTTACACAACAAAATATTAATTTACAGATGTTTTTTTAGTTTATGAATCTTTTATCTATTTTACGTAACGTCGTTCTAAGTGGACATATGCCGGCCTATACATGATTTCGAGACTTAATTCATTACAACACAGCAACCCTTGCTACGGGGAAACGGTCCATTCTAGGCCAAAAAAATTGTTTCATGACGTTCAAACGGTAATTCTTTCATCATTGAGATTTTATCATCAGTTCTAAGAAAAAAAGCTTGTCTGAATACGTGTCGCATGGTTAGACGTGTTAGAGTGGCAGATGACGACGATGGATGGAAGGATTTTCAACTGGAAATTTGTAGAGAAATATTCTCTGTGGTCAGCAAATATTACCCATGCTACTATTTTGCATTTGGCCGTTTACATTGACAGACTTATTGAAATATGTTCGATCATCTGATTGCCATAGATTTCGTTATGAATCGTGTGATGACAAAGTATTACGTTTGTTAGTTTTTTTTTGATGATGTGCTGAAAGGATATTTGGATAATTGTATTGTTGTATTCAATAGAGCGAATGTGGCCTTCAATCAATGTAGCATTATTTGCGAGTGGATAATGCATTAAGTAATGCCTGGTTACTTAATCAACTGCTACTTATTAGCAAAAAGTTACAACTATAAGCAAAAATACTACAACTATAAACCTTCAGAGGAAAGATATCTACGACATAACTAAAAATGGTTTAGTGATTGAAATTAAAACAATCTAATCTTCGAACCACACCGCTGCTCGTCATTCTGATTAATTCTCGCTTCCCGTAATGCACTTTGGCCCTCAGCCCTCCTCCCCTTCTCCTCTTCATCTTCCTCCAAGAAAAGATCGCACCTTTACACGCACGAAATCGCGCGTACGATAAGCAACGCAAACGCGTCGATCCGTGCCTAACACGGGGCAAGCAGTAGCCGCTGTCATCGTCGTCGTCACACCGACCGGCACCGGCTTAAATTGAACTTGATTGAATTAGGGTACCTTCTCCGATTTGCTCCACGAGCTTATCCCCTGAATCCGCCGTGGGGTAAGCTGATCTTTGCGATCGGCCGTGCGCTAGACGTAGATCAGTCGACAGTTTCATGCGTGACCCGATGGCTGTCCGGTGCCAAAGGTGTACGGGAAGGTGTGCGTTTGTAAGTGTCATCCTCCAGATTAGAAACGAAACGTTGCGAAATCTTTCCACCACAGTGAGTGTGCAAAAATTGGTGTCTCCTGCTCACTGGATCCCGCTTCCAATCGCGTGTTTGTGTATGATAAGGGGGTTTTTGTGTTTTATCAAGTAACTTCCTGACCCATCTCACCGTTACAGATCATTGCTCTCCGGTGATGTTTGTGATGTGTGAAAAAGGCGCTGGGGAAAACTGCACCCTAATGCAACATCTCTACTACTGCAATGTGCCGCAATAGAAGGGGGAAGGGCAGGTTGATCCATCCAACCGGGTCGAGTCTTTCTTGTGCTGGCAGAAGCAGGAATTTGAGACCATGATTTACAACATCAGGCCGGAACGGTCAGACACTGTGCTCCCTCGGCCACTTCAGCATCCGAGATAACGAACTCGCACTTTATCAGATCATCCCCAGCACAATACAGCACAGTCCGATAAGAGAATGGTTTCACAAAGCATCGCTCGCGGTGATTGGGAACTCTCGGGTGGGATCAACTCTATCGTGGCGAGTTGGGGCCGAGTGAACAAGTTCTACAACGACCGGCGCGCTTGTGTGCCAATTTTGGACATAGCGGCAATGTGGATATGACGTCTACGTTGAGTTTATTTTCAGGTAGTTGGCTTTGGCTTGCTTGCTTTCTCACTGGAGAAATGAAGCCAGGGGAAAGTTGACAGATTGTGGGGGAAAAACACAGTTGCCGCGTAAGTTGTAAGTACCGCCGCGATCGTCTGGCGAGTGATCGTCTGTTTGCGCCGTCACTCTTTCGGTGGTCGGTGCTTATCACCTCCCGGCTGCTCTAGTGCCGGGGTTAGTGCAGCAGCCCGGTATATATCATCCTTAATCCGCGCACGGGCGGTAGGGCGTCTTGCGCGCAGCCCAGTAGGGTTTAATCGCTGTTCAAATGTTCTGGTTTGCCTCCGCCCTTCTCCTCCTTATCAGCGACGCACTGCCTTCTGGGCGGTGCATCGAAACCCTACAGCCTCTGCCACGCATCGGTACGCTTATCATCCATATATCACGCTCGCAGCTTGTTTGCTTCTTGAGATGAAGATCACCCCACCCCGGGTACACCCGTCCGCATGCCCTAATGCCTTAAGCCTGACAGCAAAAGCGACCCGCGGCTACTGGCCAGCCTCGTCTGACTGTCTGACAAATGGACCGGTCATCATCGTGATCATCGTTTGTCTTTTTTGTTGCCAGTGCTGTAAGAGCTGTTGTCGTTGTTGTTGCATTGTTTCCCACCAGGAAGCTAGCGGGGCGAGCAATCCCTATCGTATTCGGACAAAACCTTTAGCCAGAGGCAACCGCACGGACAGATGTCTGCTGGAGCCGCAGCGTTACGGAGCGTCTGCGTTTATTGTCATCAGAAGTGGTGCAAGAAGATAGAGCTGTGTTAGGCTCTACCATTGGACAGAGGATCATTCAGAGGTTTACTTTCATCTAGCAATTAGCTCATTGATCAGTCATCATCAAATAAATAGTCGTTTGTGCATGTGTGTGTGAACAGTGATTGTGATGGTGTAAATTGTGAGACACCCGTTAACACAGTAGCAGAAGCACCATTACCTGAAATCGTCGAAGCCATCAATACTCAGCAAGTGTATAGTGCAGTTAAGGTGAAATGGCGCCCGAAAAGGATGTGGATGTGTTTGATGAGCCCCGGGAGCAGATGGGCAGTGGGAATGGTGTGGTTGGTGAAGGCAGGGAAGGAACAGATCGAGCGGAGGGTGATGATCGTACCGGTCATGATCAGGTGACCGAACAGGTGACGGTGGGTGAGCGTAAGGGCAGTTACGCCGTGTACAACAATGGCAAGAAGGCGGAAAAGATACCGGAAATGGAGAAGATGCTGCCGGAGGACGTGGAGGACATGTACCGGGACATGCCAGTGACCAAGGATACGAGCTGTGGCTTTTGGATGTTTCAGGGTCCAATGCTGCAAAGGTAATTAGAGCCTTACAAGCTGTTATCTTTTCGCGTATTAGTTCTTTGAAGTCTATGTTGGATGAAATTATAACTTAAACAGACATTGATCTCAGGCGTTCGAACTAAACTTGTTGATGTTTCGAAGAATTCGAGGGCTAAGATATGGCATACTTTTAACACAAAACATGGTCATACTATGGTTAATGATACTGAAGTAAGGCACCTGAATGGCACAAACGGCTTAGAGGATTTTGTACTCTAGACAACCCAGGAATTAACTGCGTCAGGCTTTCTGGGACTCCTTTGTCGCAAAAAAATATGAAATGTTTTAAGCACAAGTACCATTATACAGTCAGAATTCAATAGTTGAACGGTTTTTAGTTGGCATGCTTTTTAGTTGAACGCTAGATAGTTGGCTGACAGTTCAATTAAAAAGCATGCGTTTGTATGGGAAACCGGTTTTTGAAAATTTCACAAAAATCTCATGGCTTACCGATAAAAAATCAGATTTTTTTTGTATGGAAAAACGTGCCAACTCAAAAGCACATATTCAATAGTTGGCAGGGAATCGAAGTTCAACCAGTGAGTTCCGACTGTATTTTAATTGTCGTGAGTTAGTAGACTTTGCACAAATCTGTAACGGTTACCTCTTGGGATATTAATGACGTAGTTAGTCCTTCTTTCACATTGAAGCCAGGATAGATGACTGAAATTTCATCATGAAGAGACCTGCACTGCAGTTCTCAAGCCAAATTATATTCAAAGATTTGGTTATTAGGTCACGCATTCAAACCCATTTTTTTTTAAATTTCATCAATTCTTCACACACCTTCAACACTCCTCGCCCTAACGTAGGTTCGCCAACAAGAAGGTGTACGTGTTCATGTACGGCGTGGTGGGCTGCATCTTTTCCGCCACCTATGCGTACTTCAACGGTACGATCACGACGCTCGAAAAGCGCTACAAAATTCCGAGCAAAAACACTGGCATTATCTCGGTCGGGAACGACATCAGCGCGCTGCTGCTGTCCGCCATCTTAAGCTACTACGCCGGGAAGGGCCACCGGCCGCGCTGGATCGCCTTCGGGCTGCTGATGATAACGGCGTTCTGCTGGCTGACCGCCCTGCCCCATCTGCTGTACGGGCCGGGGGAGGCCGCCCTCTCCCTGACCACCGAGTACGGTGCAACGTACGATGCGAACCAGACGGCCGAGGTGATGGAAGCCCAGAAGGCCAAAATCCTCTGCCGCACGAATGGTATGAGCTGATGCAAGACACTGAAAAGACTATCTCGCTTAATATGATTCCTGCTCTTTCCTTTTGTACCCCCTGCAGCCACACGCGGTGCGGAATGTGAGCGGGAGGAGGGCACCCTGGCACCACAGATCGTGCTGTTTATCGCCCAGTTTATCTCCGGCATTGGAAGTTCGCTGTACTACACGTTGGGCGTCTCGTACATGGACGATAACATCAAGAAGTCGAAAACACCGGCCCTGGTCAGTGTGTCGTACTTTCTGCGCATGCTCGGACCGGCCATCGGGTACACGCTGGCGTCCTACTTCCTGAAGCTGTACATCTCGCCCTCGATGACGCCGACGATCAGCAATACCGATCCGCGGTGGCTCGGTGCCTGGTGGATGGGATGGTTGATACTGGGTGCCGTCCTTGCCTTCTTCGCCATCTTTATGGCCATGTTCCCGAAGCAGTTGCCACGTGCGGCCGCCCGGAAGCGTATCGCGCAGGAAAAGCGCCGCCTGGGCATGCAGTTGAGCGATGCGTCCAAGCGCGAGGATGAGCTGCCCGCTTCGTTCAAGGATATGCTGAAAACATTCAAACGTTTGCTGCGCAACAAGATCCTGATGCTCAACAACATTGCCTCGGTGTTTTACTTCTTCGGCTACATGCCGTACTGGATCTTTACGCCCAAGTACATCGAGACGCAGTACAAGCAGTCGGCCTCCACCTCGAGCTTGGTGACGGGCACGGTTGCGCTATGCTTTTCCGCGATCGGTGTGCTCCTGTCTGGACTGGTAATCTCGAAGTTTAAACCCCGCGCACGGTACATGGCGGCGTGGAATGTGATCGTGGGTCTGCTGTCGGTGATGGGCATGATCGCGTACGCGTTTCTGGGCTGCTCGGCTAGCGAGAACTCGGTTATCGTTAACATTCCTTCGCAGTAAGTATGGATGGGACAGTGAGATCATGTGTGAAAAGGATGTACTACAGGATGTACTCTATTTTATTTGCAATTAATGTGCAGGACGGATCTTACGCCCACGTGCAACTCGGCCTGCCAGTGCGATTACGTCAAGTACTCGCCGATCTGTGGTGAGGACGGTAACACCTACATCTCGGCCTGTCACGCCGGCTGCAAACGTCAGAACCAGTACGGTGATCTCAAAGTACGCTTGACATTGACTCACAAAGCTGACGCTCGTGATCGACTCGGTTCGACTTGCGGCCACTATCTTATCGGTTGCTCTTCTTCCCTGTTCACAGATTTACGGCGAGTGTTCGTGCATTATGCCGGTGGTCAATTACACCAGCCCACTGTACAATCAGTTGCTGACGGGTGGCAATCACACCACCACCAGTACCGCTGCAGCTCGGGATGAGAATATGGTGAGAAGATCACGTCTCATCTGCTCTTATAGCTTCCCTTCTTAATATACTATGCTTCCCTTCTTCGCTACAGTTCTCACTAGGTGGATCGGCCATTGCGGGACCGTGCCCACTGAACTGCCAGAAAGAGTTCATCACCTTCCTGGTGGTGATGTGCTTCCTGAAGTTTTCTGGCGCCACTGGCCGAGCAAGCAACTTCCTCGTGTCGGTGCGCTGCGTCGACGAGAAGGACAAGGCCGTATCGATGGGTTTCGGCATGATGGTGCTGAGTTTGATGTCGTTCATACCTAGCCCGATCTTTTTCGGGCTCGTGCTAGACAAGACCTGCCTGGTGTGGGGTAAAACGTGCACCGGCAAGGGCAACTGTTGGCTGTACGATGGGGAAACGTTGAGGTACGGTTGCACTGGGAGCCGCTCCGTTGTAGGAAACATGTTTACATAAACAATGTTTTTGATTTTTTCAGGTATTTGCTGAACTTCATTGCAGCGGCTTTCGTGCTGGTGGGCACGCTGTTCGATTGCGGTGTGTGGTATTACGTGAAGGATTTGAAAATCTTTGACGACGAGGTGCAGGATAAGGAAATTGCGCTCGCCGATAAGGAGGAGGAAGCGATCACGGACCGACCTACGTAGGCGGTGCACTTGGGGTAGTGTAAGTGTTGTTTTGTTCCTAGTGTCGTTAGCGGCTGGAAAACGGGTTGCCTAGTGAACGAGGAAACGGTTATGTATAGTGAAACTATGACGATTATTTAAATAATTAGCTATCTGTTAAGAAATGAAAAGAATCAATTTTTCCGTTTGTTTTTATTCAAGCTATATGAAAGAAAACGTGTTATCCAAATGAAACTAATGAGGTAAACCATAATAGCAAAGACTATCTTTGCTACAGGAACAAATATTAAAAATACTTAAAATAATAACAATTCATCCTTTCACACTGCAATTCAAGATCGAAGCTGTGTTTCTTTGTCAGTATTTTTATTATTCATTTCTTATCTTTGTTTTTCTTTTTTTATTTTCAAATCTCAAAACATTTGTTTAAATTAGACCTTTCTAACAAAGCCTCCTTGGCGATTGTAGCGCCCTCTGCAAAACTTATGATAGCGAATACAACAACCACCAAAGCTGTCTAAACAGCGCCACCTGTTGATTTGCTTGGAAACTACTATAAAATTATGCTTTTTTATTGCAGTTTAAAAAGCTAATCGGTTTTTCCCTTATAAAAGGAATTAATTTTTCTAAATATTTTAATTTATTTTATTTTTAGTTACACAGCTTAACAACATGCTCGTCATGGATTGCGTGCCTCTAATGAACTGCGCCTGTGTTGAAATGAAATCCTGCTATGGGTGTTCAATAATACACTGATAGCCAAGCTCATTAGTGATACAGGCAGGGTTTTTCCTGCAATGTTTGATACTTCTAAGGAGAAGAAGAAAAATACATGCTTTAATTGATTTCCCTGGGCTATATTTTAGTCAATAAATAAAGGTTCCTGATATTTTTGGAACAGCACGGATCTGAGTAAACATAGGTGATTTTTTATACGTGTCTTATTATGAATTTTCGCATTTTAATTAGTAAATAAAATATTCAACCGTTCTGTCAAAGTTTCAAATGCAGCCAATCAAACCAGGTACGATTATCTCAAGCACCAACATATTATAATTGAACTAGACTAAAATGACACTATCGATAGCTTTTGAATACATTTTAAATCAAATTTATAGTCATTTGCGTGAGAGCACATATGATTAGATGCATAATTAAATATCATACATCACCATGAAATCGGCAAGCGATTGCAATTATATCGCCAATTTAAAAGCCGGCTTCTAAAACAGAGCCCAATTTGCGAGCAATTCATCCTGATATTTGATTGCTTCAAATCGCATCGTTGATTGACTTTTATCGATTATTAGTGACCCGAAAGCTATAATTCTGCTGAAATGAATATCGCTTGATTAATAAACAGCACAGCAATATAAATAATAATAATAACCGTACAGCAATTAATCCTAGCTCAGTGGCTAATGACTTTCGGGAGATGAAGTAAACACGTCTGTTAATTCATTCAACAAGTTGTGGAATAGAGAGAGCATAAGGCCGTTTGGTTTTTTCTGTTTATTTTCTCCCTGTTGGTGGAGCTTTATTTCTGCAACTATGAGTTTGAGCTAGTTGTTTGTCTACAAGCGTACAGGTCAACGAATTCTAGTAAAAAAGAAGAACATTTTCGCACGAAAGTTATCATCGCTCTCCACCGGCGACAAACAAAATGTCCAAAATCATGCTCCATGATATATGGTGACGCACCGATCGTCACACCAGTATCTTTGTGTACCCCGTGTATCTGTGGGGCAATAAACCGCTGCCTAAGGAAAGCAGATAAGTCTACCAGGTGTGTGCATCGGCTCACGCCACGATCGCCGGTAAGCCAGCCAGTTGACGGACAACCGTGCGAGCACCATGAACGGTAGTTTGGCGAACGGATTGAACGAGGGCCACCTGAACGCGCCGCCGACGAAGATCGCCTTCGATCGAAGCATTTCCGCGTACAGCGAGCGGGATGTGCAGTGCGGGTTTTGGGTGTGCCGTGGCCCTTTCTGGCAGCGGCTGGCCAGCAAGAAGCTGTACGTGCTGCTGTTCGGGCTGATGGGATGCATCCTCAACTCGACCACCTCCTACTTCTACGGCACGCTCACGACGGTGGAGAAGAGCATACAGATCTCGTCCCGTACGGTGGGTATCATTACCGCCGGATCCGACCTATCCTTCGTGCTGGCATCGCTCTTTCTATCGTACTACGCCTCGAACCGCCGCAAACCGTTATGGATAGCGATGGGGATTGTTAGCATGGCACTATCCTGCTTCGTGAACGCACTGCCCCACTTCCTGTTCTCAAAGGCTCAGGCAGAGTTGGAGCAGAATCTCGGCAACTTGACTAAGGGTGCGGATAACCTGTGTCGAGAGGATCGACTATCGCCAGACTGTTCGCTGGACGTCGGAGATATAAGGCCACAGATCGTGCTGTTCTTCGGCAGCTTTCTGTCCGGCATTGGAACATCACTATACTTCACCCTCGGCCTAACCTATCTGGATGATAATGTGCGCAAGGAAAAGGTACCGTTTCTATCCAGCTTGGCTGCGTTCGGGCGGCGCATGGGACCGCTGGTTGGCTTTTCGTTGGCTTCTCTGTGTTTGAAGTACTTTGTGCACGTCGGCGTCGATCCGGGCTATAACCAGAGCGATCCGCGCTGGATCGGTGCCTGGTGGATGGGTTGGCTAGCGCTCGGCTCCACGCTTATCATCATCGCACCGTTCTTTGGTAAGGAGTGCGCGAGTGCGCAAACGCAATTTCGCAACATGTTTTTACAGGCGAGCAGGCAGGCGCCGACGCGGATTTGTTTTTGCTGTTGACACTTTCCGAGTCGTAGATAGTAGTGGCATTAAAACCAAATCCTGCTGTCTAGCCA